>CM023487.1:84556607-84600693 GCA_013339685.2 Hyalomma asiaticum | reverse complement strand
AACGGTTCCAAGATGCAGGGCTCAAGGTCAAAAAGAAAAGTGCCAGCTGGGAGTGACTCAAGTGGAATTTTTGGGTTTCCGAGTCGATGCTGATGGTATCCATCCAACACAGGCGAAGACGCAAGCCATCCTGAACGCACCGCCGCCTTCGAACAAAGCCGAGCTGCAGGCCTACCTGGGTCTTCTGAATTTTTATCATGCATTCCTGCCACACAAGGCCACTATCGCAGAACCTCTGCACCGGTTGTTGGATAAGAAGGTGCCCTGGGTGTGGGAAACCCCACAACAGATAGCGTTCGACCATGTAAAGAAACTGCTGGCGTCAAACCAGGTGTTAACACATTTTGACGAGAAGAAGCCCATCATCCTTGCATGTGATGCATCTCCATACGGGATAGGAGCGGTATTGAGCCACAAAATGCCAGATGACAGAGAAGCACCCATCGCTTTCTATTCAAGGACTTTATCTTCTGCCGAGCGGAATTACGCCCAAATTGATAAGGAGGCACAGGCTGTGGTTGCAGGAGTTAAGAAGTTCCATGACTATGTAATTGGCCGCCCATTCCAGATCTACACAGACCATAAGCCGCTCCTTGGGCTGTTCACATCGGACCGGCAAACTCCACAGATGCTGTCGCCACGAATGCTGCGATGGTCCATATTTCTAAACGGATACCACCAGCATACTCTCCTCCATCGGCCAGGGAAACAAATGAGCCACGCAGATGGTCTCAGCAGACTTCCCCTAGTGCACGAGCGCCAGGATGACCCGTCTCCAGCAGAGGTAGTCATGCTTCTGGATGAACTTCCAGAATCTCCTGTCCATGCAGATGATGTGGCTCAATACTCTACCAAGGATGGTGTTCTCTCCCGTGTCCTCAACTGGGTGTGGAGGGGGTGGCCAAAGTGTGCTCCGAGTTCTGAATTCACACCGTTTGTGTCCAGGCAACATGAACTGTCCGCCCACAAGGGATGCTTACTGTGGGGCGACCGTGTGGTGATTCCGCAGAGGTTGCGTGTCCGTGTCCTTGAAGCCTTGCACGCTGGTCATCCCGGTATCGTCAGAATGAAGGCGCTTGCCCGCAGCTATGTATGGTGGCCGGGAATGGACGCGGCCATTGAAGAATGGGTCCGTCGGTGCCTTCCCTGCCAGGAAACACGGCCGGAGATGCCCCGGGCACCGGTTCACCCATGGGAGACGACCCGGACTCCATGGTCGCGCCTGCACATGGACTTTGCTGGCCCCTTCCAAGGACAGACCTTCCTAATTGTGGTGGATTCTTATTCCAAATGGCTCGAGGTCATCCCAATGCCATCAATGACATCAAGTGCTGTAATTAGTGCCTTACGGAAGTTGTTCGCAACACATGGCCTGCCAGATACCCTGGTATCGGACAACGGGCCCCAATTTGCATCCGCAGAATTTCGGGGGTTCACGGACGCCAACCTCATTCGCCATGTAACGTCTGCACCGTTCCATCCATCTACAAATGGGCAGGCTGAGAGGATGGTACGAACTACCAAGGAGGCACTATCTCGAATAATCCAAGGGAGCTGGGCACGGCGCCTGGCAGATTTCACTCTTCAGCAGCACGTAACTCCACACACGGCCACGGGACGCTCCCCGTCCGAGTTACTGATGGGCCGCCGACTGTCTACCATGCTAGACCGGCTGCACCCAGAGCGGGCTCCTGAAAGGTCTCCCAGATTCACAGAAGCTCTGCCTGCCCCACGCACGTTCCAGCCCGAGGACCCTGTCTTTGCACGGAACTACAGCCAGGGCCCACCATGGGTCTCTGCCGTGATCTCCAGATCAACTGGCCCGATCTCGTATGAAGTTGTTCTTCCGGACGGCCGCGTGTATCGCCGGCACGTGGACCAGCTTCGTCGTCGTAGCAGTTCTCCGATTAGCGTAGCAGAGACTGTACCTGCAGGACAGCCTGAAGTCCGGCCCACGTCAAGCCCTTCACGTGGCGCAATGAGTAGGAGCGAGACGGAAGACCACAGTGAGGAGCCTGAGGAGCCACCAACAGCCATGCTGCCCTCAGACGATGTAACACCTCAGCCAGCACCACCAGAGGAGAGTGTAGAACCGCCAGGCCAACGCCGCTCGCAGCGTTCCCGGAAACTACCCCAACACCTTCGGGACTTTGTGCTCGCGTTGGCTGACTGTTGAGTCGTCCGAACTAAGGGGGGAGGGGTGTTGTGTATTCAAGCAACCCTGGATCGAAGTGCGCCATCTGCCGGAAGCAGATGTATATATATATACCAATGTGTTTCCGTTGTGCTCAGTCTTGTTTTGGTTCCCGTGATGGCAATAAAGAACCGTTGCCAATTCCGTTCCGTGCCAACGTTGCCGCGCCGTACGACCCACGCTACTTAACATACACCTTCATCAATAAACCGTAGGACACTCCGCAGCTGCTGACAGAAGGCGAATCTGTGTTTCAAGCTGGCCACGTCGCCGTCTGCAGTGTAAAAGGGGAAGAAGTGATACTGGCTGGGCTCATTTTGCAGACGTCGTCTGTTAGAAAATAGCACGCTTCCAGTAACTCCGAGCGCACTTTTCAGCTTCTGTGGTCCCCAGGTGTCCGCTAACGGGAAATAAAGGTGAAGCAATGTTGTTCCTAGATGAAAACACTGGAGAATGGGCCGTTGAAACCGCAGGCGCGGCCGCCTCAGCGCGAGGTGGTATCACGTGATCGAACTTTGCACGTCAGGGCGACCGCAGCGCCAGCATCTCCAGTGGTGGCCCTCGCACCCAATGTTCTAGGCACTGTAGTGGCTGTATTGCTGCCGTGGCACGTTCGCGTTTTGTTGCTTTGTCCGTCATTTTGTGATTGCTGCAAATAGTTTGGCGATTCTGTATTGGTGTTGGTTTTAAGAAATGTACGCCCTCATGGAATATCATATAGACTCGACTACCGCCATTCTGGAATGTAGTGAAATTCAAGGCTTCACGCCGAAGAACGTTGTGGACTTCGACGCCGAGTATTCGTATCGTGCTTACTGGTGCGTTACTGGTTCGCGTTTTGTTGCTTTGTCCGTCATTTTGTGATTGCTGCAAATAGTTTGGCGATTCTGTATTCGTGTTGGTTTTAAGAAATGTACGCCCTCGTGGAATATCATATAGACTCGACTACCGCCATTCTGGAGTGTAGCGAAATTCAAGGCTTCACGCCGAAGAACGTTGTGGACTTCGACGCCGAGTATTCGTATCGTGCTTACTGGTGCGGTGACGATAACACGCTTGGAGGCTATTATGAAGCCACAATACATCATCTAAGTGGTAAGTGGCACACTATTATATATCGTAACTTGGATCCTTTCCCCTTTCATGTAGTGCATAAATTTCCTTTCTTGCTGCAACAGAGGCCTAATATTTGTTCTACATGCTGACTACACGCAGTTCACTTTCCTGCGTGCATTTAGTTCGCAGCAAAATACTGGGACGTAACAGTGCTTACGCCTCTTGTCATCTTCTAATAGTACTGGTGGTGGGAGTGTAAAAGTCACTGTCATGTGCTTTCTTGCGCTCGTGCATGCCATTGCTGTTGTGAGAAGCGAGCCTTGAAGTATTAAGTAACATCTCAGAACATTAAGGAGGCATATAGTTATTGTTGGTCCAGGTTACAATGCCCATTATGCGCGACATGTTCCTGTCCTACTGCAAATACGAGGTGGAGTGATAGTCAAGTAAAAAATTACTCTTCATGAATGCGCCAGCAAGGATTACAAGAATTAATCATTTCTAGATTGTGTGTCAGTCGTTGTCTTTCTAACAGCATAAAAATCTTGCGCTGGTTGTTGTTGCATGTACCCAAATCAAGGATAATTTTTTGTGATACAGACCCAAAGGTAGAAATGCAACTTTTTTTGAAAACTTGGAACGAAAAACGGCAGAGAAAGGCAAGCAGCTCTGCTGCTGAGAAGCGGGTGGCAAGCACCAAGGAAAAGGTAATATTTCATGGTCAGGAATTTTTATGCTCGATATGTGATTGTCCAGTGCACTTTATCATACCACTGGTGCTTGCGTGTGTGTTAACTCCACTGGCTGGTAACTTTAAAGAAGCCGTGTACCACCTCTGAGGATTGTCAAAAAAAGAAAAAAAAAGGGGGCGGGGAATACATTCCGCAGGTAGTCAACACTGCATGTATTATGGCTTGGCCAAATTTTGTTGTCATGTGCTTCAGTAAAGTTCACAAGAAGAGCACCAAGTTGCCACGTTCTAAGGAATGTTCTCCTCAAGCAGGGGTTGGACCTCTCTTATCTTTGAAGCTCTATTCTGTCATTTAGCTGATCACACCTATTGACTAACAGCTGAGAAATCAAGAGCAGTGTTTGGATCAAATCAGCTGTGCTTTTTCCTATTGCCTCTGTGTATAATATATAGTTGATGCACTTAAATAAACAAGCTAACACGAGCAAGGACGTCACTTTATGTTATGATATGAATGCCATATTTGAAGTGTATGCTGAACTCGGAGCATCTACACATGTACAGGCGCGAGCAAAAGTATACGGACCACGTGAGCGCGTGCCAAACTGGCTTTCCGCTCCACCTAGCGGAACGCCGCCCAACAGCCACTGGAGAACTCCACCGGAAATTAGTCCACTTGCTACCTGCTAGCATGTAAATTTTTCAGTGCCGTGCACCGCATTGTTTGCTGTTTCCACGCACAGCGCTCATCGGCGGTAAGAACACCACATAGAGCCTTGATAGCGGTATCACGGCCGTCGTGGCCTGCATCGACTGGTGTGCCGATGAAGAGAGATCAGTTTCGTGAAGCGCTATCGTCATATGAACCCGTGGATTCGGATACCGAAGAGCGCTTAGCGTTAGAAAGAGCAAGGTGGAAAATACTTGTTCACAGTTGGAAAAACAGAGGCCCTAGATTTAAGGAGGGATGCTTCTTGCACGTAGCGCTGCTGTCGATCGCAGCTGACGTGAAGGAAGTGTCGCGAAGAGCCTGTGAGCCATGCGGTGCCGTGGTCCGTATACTTTTGCTTGCGCTTGTACATACATTGGAGTAAAACTGGTGACATTGCTTTTTTTGTCATTAAGGCCTCTATGCATTATTTGTTTCGATTAGTTTTCAATTTCATAGGTAGCCTCAAACCTTATGAAGGTTATCTGCAGCACTTAGACCTCAGCAAACTAGTAATGCTATTTTTGCTGCGTAGTTGCAATGACTGCGATGGCCTGCTGCCATGTAGTACACGGCAATTACACGGCATCATGGTACAGCAAGTTTGCGAAAGTGGTCGGGGAAAAAAAAAGAAAGAGCAACATGTTCAACAGGATGACATGCGCTGCTGTAACATCTCCTTCCCTTATGTAACTCCTCCTCATTGTGAGATGGAAGAGAGGACTTACTAGGCACTTAATTCCCTGTAACTCGGCTTATAGTGATGGATTTGAAGAACATTTATGGCAACAGATTCGTTGGACGATGAGCTCCTACAGTAAGGTCATTCAGTGATTGCTCAGAGACGTGGTTAACTGACCTTGTTGGTTAACTGACAAAGGTAAAACTGTTCACTCGGATTTCAGTTTCAGTTTTTCACTTGTTGAAAAGTGTTGAAAATTGCTGAGCATTTTCACCATCAGGCACGTGACGAGCACATCGGGAACATGCAAATTCCATTACCTTGACAAGGTTTTATCGTAAAAAAGAAGCTGCCTTAGTTGGCCTTTGATGGGACTCTCCTTCTGTGGACTCAACGTCGCAGAAAACTAGTGTTAGTGGCACAGGAGGCCCAGCTAAAGGAGGGAATGCTCGTTAATCTACCCCCTTTTTCGCTGTGCACTTGTTTCCTTCTACAGAAGCAGAATAGCCAGAATTCATCAATTTTTAAGCACTACTAGAAAGCACAACATGGCTTTTGGCAGCCTCGCAGATAGGGAGACACAGGAGTAAATCTGAAAAGGATGGACTACAGTGAAGTTTGATATGAAGTATTAATTCTGCTTCATACGCAACATGCCCTGCACCAAACATTACTGTGTAAACTTGACCAGCAATGCAGTCTCGCTGTTCTCATTGATATGGCTTGTCAACTTAAAAGCGGTAGTAACGTATCCCCCTCTTATTTGGATTTTAGCATGCAGGTCCCTGAACAAAAAGACAAGTTGTGAAAAACGGTGCTGGGCAAGAGTGAGATTGATTTGCTTGCACAGTTTGATGATCAACAGAAAAGTGAGGCAGAGCTTGTACAAAAAGAAGACTTCAATGCATTGAAAGAGAAACTGCTGAAAATGGAAGAAATGCAAGTCCTGCAGCGACAAGTCAATGACAACAGTCATTTGTGGGACGGCAGTGCTTCTTGCGAGAACTGCCTGAAGCTCAGGCAGGAGGTAGACGACCTGCAAAGCCTAAACAAAGACCTGCAGAGGAGCCTGCTTCAGAAGGTTTTTTCAGCTGGTGAGATTGGGTTTTAGTTCCTTTCTAGTTCATAAATGGAAGGATCACATTGTAGCATTCCTCATTTGCCAGATATCTGTCTTAAAGGGCCCCTAAACCACCCCCGACATTTTTTTTTTTTTCACATTTCAAGTTAACATGCGCATCAGGTTGAGAATGCCGTCACAATGAACGATACCAAATGCGGCACTCATACGCACTGAAGCCGTGTCAGAAACTCGAAAAACAATCCCGTGCACCTCTCTGGGCATTCATGAACCGCGAGGATGGCAAGAGATGTCAGCAGAGGCAGAGCTCCCCTGATTGGTTGAAAGAGAACTTCGACTTCCGGTTAGTCTGCTAGCAACTGCACGCACTCCCTTCCTGTCTATTCTTCCTCGTCGTGTGTCGTTTGTGTGGACTAGGAACTGCAACAACCGTATGAGCAAGCAGAACACGACGGTGAGCGCTAACACAGAGCATTGGCACAGAACCAACAAAACACTTCCGCGAGCGTGGAGGCTGGCGGAGTCAGGCGGAGGCGTGTCAACCGGAAGTGGACAGTTTGAACTTCGCTTCATTGACAATGTATGTCACGTGAAATTCGGAGGAGCACTAGGTGAAAAGGTGGCACCACCAACTGCACGCGGCCAGTGCGTGGCGCAGGAGAGAAACAAGCAGGCGTGGTGTTTTAATAAACAAACGCGTGTAACTCCGTCTTTCAGCACCATTCCGAAAAATTCTTACAGCTACATGTTCGTTGCGGACACTGGCACAACACCAACACCACAACTAAATTTGACCTCTGTGTGGTTTTGGGATCCTTTAGGATGCAGAGCACTGAGACACAAAGAGTGAGCATATTTCATGGTTTGGTTTTGGTTGTTTTTAATGGTGCATAAGCAACTTTGGCTATCATGCACCAAACACTTGACATTACTCGTTAAAAATGGAATGCCTCGACGAGTTGTAGTCGGGCAAAGGACCCCGAGGATGCCAACTGGTTAATAAGACCTCGATCTTCTCAACTGTGAAAAGGTTAGCGAGGTGTGTCTGTTTATTGAGAGCGGTAAAGGGTATGAATTTACAGCTTCTCTAAAATATCTGCTTCTCTTAGGAAGCTAAAAACATGTGAAATATCGACCAGTGCGTGCTCGCTTAAGAGCAATGCAGGATGGAAAGGTAAATGTTCACTGTAAAATATGGTAAAATGTTTTTTTTCGCAGTTCTTCTAGTGTAGTGCATGAGACTAAAATGTGAACCACTGATAGTAAGCGACATAAAATGGCTTCTGTGAAGCGTTCTTGATGTGAGGATGACTTCCATTCTTCTATGGTGGGTTTTACAAGGTGGAGCTTATTCTCCGCTTCTAAGTCCGATCTAGATTGCCATTTATTCCTGACGTTCTGGTGGACTGATTTTATGACGTCCTTGTAGGGGATACCAACGTTCTTGATTTCTTTCTCCCGTGCTTTCGCTGCACATTCATCTGCCTTCTCATTTCCTTCGATTCCAATGTGGCTTGGTATCCAGCAGAACTTGTTGCGTCCCAGTCTTATGACTGTTATGTTGTGTAGGATATTGCCTATTATTGGCACATATGCATTTTTAGGCTGAAGTGCTGTTAGTACACTTAGTCTGTGTAAATTACGCTATTCTCGATGTTTTCCTTAGTGATTTGTTCTACCACTGCTAAGACTGCATAGCATTCTGTGGTGAAGACGGATGCGCATTGGGGTAGTCGGACTACATTTTTCCAATCGTTTTGTACGACCGCACTTCCAACGTATCGTGTTGCTTTGGAGCCGTCGGTGTAAAATGCCATGTGTTTAGCATATTTTGCCTTAACAGTAAGGAATTCCTGCAAGATATCCTCACGCAGTGTTTGCTTTTTTTGAAATTGTCAGTTTGAAGTCGCACACAGAGGGTAGGCAGTACCAAGGTGGGAGCGCTTTAGGTCTATGCGCAATCTTAGGAATTGTGTCCTTTATATTTAATTCCTTGCACTTCAAAGCGAAGAAGTGGTCCGATTGCTTGAGGCTTGTTATTAAATAGTGTTCTAGATGGGCACTTGTTAACTATGGGGTGACAGATCGATATTTACTCATGTTTATTATAATATTGCAATGGATAAATAGTCTTTAATAAACTAGGCAATTATTGGTCTATTGACGTAAATTTGCATGAATATGTTTTGAGAAGGAAGTTACTGTCAACCACAGCAGCTGGACGTTGGCCATTGTCGTTGTTGTTCCCTCTGTAGCATGTTGGCGTGGCTTGATTTGTGTTGTTTAGCTGTGCAATGTTACGTTGAATGGTCAAGAACACATTTTAAAGAACCATATTATTACTAAAAACAACTACCTGCAAGATATCGACGTGTGAAATGCAAGTCTTAACGACTTTGTTTTTCTTCATAAATAAGGGCAAAAGAGGATCACTGTCACTGCCATCATTAAAGAATGACACTTGTTTTCGTCGTGTGACAGCGAGTGAGGAAAATGACATTAACCAAGTTTAATATCATTCTCTGCAAAGGACATTTATTCTGCCGTGTGACAGGGGTTTTACTGTTGTCAGTCATAGCCTGAACATTAGTTGAGAACACAAGATATTGCACTTTCAGATGTGACGTTGTTCTTGCACTAAGCATGGCAATATCACGGCTTAAAATTAGGAATATTTAAGAAGTAACTTATTATTTAAGAAGTAATCTCAGTGTATACACTCTTATTCACTCTTTCTTCATAGAAGGATGTGCCACTGACACCCTGCCTGCTGCAAGAGGACAACGGCGAGCTCTCTCTGTATATAGACAAGGAACACATCTTGAGAGCGGCTTCCCTCCTAGGTGGCGTTGTATGCTGTCTACTAACTTTCATTGAACATGCATTTAAGGGCCTGTCTCACCACGGCTGGTCTGGACGCGTGCCTTCACCTGCGCATGGGGGGCTGTTTCTACCTATCGCTGCAACTTGGCGGGGGCGCTCCAAGTCTACCCGCTCCAAACCAGTTCCCTGACGCTGCGGAGGCTAGCGTGCGCAAGGAATGTTCGGCTTCAGACTTGCCGCATCACTTTCTGAAGCTCCTCTATGTGGTACGCACGGTACCAGTGCAATGCGTATCGTCGGACATGCAAAATACACTCTCTCTCGACACGGCGGATGATCCAAAAGCACAGACGAAACACTTGCACTTACACCAAGCTCTCCTGCTCGGCAGTCAACACTGGCACCACACAGTTGCAAAAAGTCGATCCCTAGAATAACATCGTGGATGGAGCGAGGAAGAACAGTAAACTCTGCGTTAAAAACTTTGCCATAAGAGCTCGTGGTAACAATATTATGTCAACGATTTCTCTGTAGCCCAATCTTCATTTCGTTCGAGGATCCTGTCACTCAAAATTAATGAAAGGAACCTCATAAGCCACCACTTGCTTGATGCTCTTTCTTTTAAGCAAGCATTACTGGTAAGGAATGTCGCATTCACTTCAACTGGCTTGTTTCTTGCATCGGGCCGTGCTCAAAGTTGCATACGGAGCACAGGTCTCTACGGGACAGCAATGCAGCAGACAGCAAGCTGTTCAACACACGACGCAGAACACTCTCTGCTCCTCCCTCTAAAACATCATGCAAGAGGTCAGGTGGCAGCTGGCGGGTGACATCAACATAAGGCAATTGGACGAGAACAGATGGCTCATTCACTCCATACAGACGTTTGTTTGCAGCACCGTTCACAGCAATTGCCTGAAGATGGTGTCTGTGCTGATGATCCATGGTGCATAGGTTGCACATGCTCTCATACACCATCCAGAATCTGCTTACACGTCCAGTACTGAAGGAGCATGAAAAGCCCCTAGACGATGCATCGACAGGTTGTCACCACAGAACCCAAACAATAGCACTTGACCATTTGTCATCACGCCTTCCAAGTTAAAAGAGAAACCTTTGTCGAATAGGTTGATTCCTATTCCTCCATCCCGGTTCAACTTTGAAAACCCAGGCGAGTGGACGCAATGGATTCTCCAGTTTGAGGACTAGTTTCGCGTCTGGACTATACCGAGCTACAGAGGAGGTGAAAGTCAGAACGCTTTTGTACACTATGGGCTCACAAGAAGCGAGACGCATACTTGACACGTTGGGCCTCGCAGCAGCAGATTGGGCTTCCTTCGATACTGTAAAGGAAAAGTTCAAGGCTTACTTTGTGCATCCGCCCAACGAGGTTTATGAAAGCGTCAAATTCCACCGCCGAATACAAGAAGAAGGCGAAACCGTGGACAACTTTGTTACCGCCCTGCGGGAACTTGTAAAAAAGTGCAACTATGCATCGAAAGATGTTGAAGACCTGCTTGGTGCGTGACCGCTTTGTCGTCGGACTCAGGGATTCCTCGCTTTCTGATAAGCTGTGCCGAAGTACCAAATTAACACTTGAAGACGCCGTTCTGCAGGCTCGTATTCACGAAGATGCGCTCAAGGCCCGTGCGGACGCGTTCAAGGGGACTGGCCAGTTTTCGACAGAAAATAGCGCTTCGCTGTCCAAAGCAAAGTTTGGCCAACGCCGACGGTTTCAACCTCGTTCTTCGCAAAAAGGGGCGAAAAGCAAATCTGGAAAGTGCGACGAGACACTTCAAACCAGACCAAGTTGCCGATGTTGTGGTCGTCCGACACATCCGCGACTAGAATGTCCAGCCCGTCAAGCTCAATGCTACAACTGCAATGGTAAAGGACACTTCGGAAACGTTTGCGAAAAGAAGCGGAAGGTCAACACAGTGGATCTACATCCCATTTCATCTACCAAGAACACCGACGTTGCGAAGTTCGTTCGAGTGATCCTGAATGGACATGATGAACTTTTTAAGGTGGACACTGGGGCAGCTGTTACCGTTGTCTCCAAGGAGTTTCCGGGCCTTCCAAAAAAACTGCGCAAGCCGGATCAAGTGCTTACCGGACCCGGAAACACATGGTTGGATGTTCTGGGCGTGTTCCAGGCAACTCTACAGTGGAAGGAGAAGGCTACTGTCCAGCCAGTTTACGTGTTGCGACACCAACAGCCTCCGTTATTGAGCTTTCCAGCAATCACAGCACTTGGATTGCCACGTTTGTAGACCCCGTCTCAGTGGAAAAGCCTGCTTTCCTGCCAGGTGACATTTTTGAAGGTCTCGGGGAATTCCAGGAGGTATATACCATTAAGCTGCGCCCAGACGCACAGTCGTTTTCCCTCAGCGTGCCCAGAAGAATACCGTTACCTCTTCACGCCGCCGTAAAGAAGGAACTGGAGAAGATGGAGAAGGAAGGTGTAATCCGCCGGATTGACTCTCCAACTGAATGGTGTGCTGGCATTGTTGTTGTTCCTAAGCCGTCAGGTGACTACCGTATCTGCGTGGACCTGACAAAACTTAATCGGTGCTTCGCGAACGACATGTTCTGCCATCAGTGGAAAGCATATTGGGGAATATCAGCCACGGCAAAGTGTTTTCCAAGCTCGATGCCACCGCGGGATTTCACCAAGTGAAATTAGTGGAAGAAAGTCAAGAGTTGACTACCTTCATCACTCCTTTCGGCAGGTACTGTTTCCAACGTCTTCCATTCGGTATTTGCTGTGCGCCTGAGTACTACCAACGCCAAATGAGTCGTATTCTGGAAGGGATGGACGGCGTGGTAAATATGATCGACGACATCCTGGTCTTTGGGCGAACAAAGGAGGAGCACGATCGAAGACTACAAGATCTCTTACAACGCCTCTGAAGGGCTGGTGTAAAGCTGAACAAGGCAAAGTGTGTGTTTGCCGTGCCCAAGGTCAAGTTCTTGGGTGTAGTAGTGGGCAGCGATGGAATCTCGCCAGACCCCGACAAGATCAGTGCTCTGACAAATCTACAGGCACCCTCAGACGTCAGTGGAGTGAGAAGGCTGCTCGGTATGGTGAATCACGTGGGGCACTTCCTACCAAATCTCTCAGAGATTACAGCACCAATACGTCAGCTTCTCACTAAAACCAGCATGTGGTATTGGGGCCCGGACCAGCAGGAGGCTTTCCAGAGTGTGAAAGATGCACTTACTAATGTTACTGCTATGGCCAGGTACGACCCAATGTTTCACACAACAGTATCAGCCGATGCCAGCTCATATGGTCTCGGTGCTGTGCTGCTTCAAGACCAACCCATGGGTGAAAGACGTGCCGTCGCCTACATTTCCAGGTCGCTGTCACCTGCTGAGACAAGGTACAGTAAGACTGAAAAAGAGGCTCTCGCAGTAACATGGGCTGTGGAAAGATTTGACCAGTTCGTCAGGGGCATAGTCTTTGACATAGAGACTGATCACAGGCCGCTAATTACATTACTGGGTAAAGCAGAGCTCGAAATGATGCCACCGCGCATTCAAAGATTTCGTATGAGGCTCATGCACTACCAGTACAACGTTTTGTACTGAAAGCACTTGGCCACTGCGGATACCCTTTCACGTGCTCCAACTGATCCTCCCAAGAGAAACCAAGACGCGCGAGCTTTGGATGGAGAGATTGCAGTCATGGAGGTCACCGAATCTACTGCAATGACTGCCGATACACTTCGCAAACACCAGGAAGAAGATGCAGTCTGCATAGGTCTTTGCAGATTGTGCAAGGACGGCTGGCCGAACCACCCATCCAAGGTTCCACAACTACTGCGTGCGTACTGGAAAGAGCGTGGCAGACTTTCTGTCATCCGAGGACTCCTGCTAAAAGACAAGAATTGTGGTACCCCAGTCGCTTCAGAAAGCCATGCTGTGCAAAATTCATGAGGGACATCTAGGCATTGGAAGATGCAAAGCCCGGGCACGCGAATCTGTGTGGTGACCTACTATAAATAGTCAAATTGAGAAGGTGGTCATGGGCTGCAAAGATTGCACATCAACGAGAGTTCAACACAGTGAACCTCTCATGTCTACTCCAACGTCAAAAGGTCCCTGGGAGCGAGTAGGCGTAGACCTTTTTGAAATCCAGGGTAAACATTATGTTATCCTTGTGGA
Organism: Hyalomma asiaticum; assembly: GCA_013339685.2. Classification (NCBI taxonomy): domain Eukaryota; kingdom Metazoa; phylum Arthropoda; class Arachnida; order Ixodida; family Ixodidae; genus Hyalomma; species Hyalomma asiaticum. Next base: position 84,587,287 of record CM023487.1, on the reverse strand, counting down.
TTACTTCTCTCGTTTCCCGGAAGTGATTAGCCTGTCTCAAACAACGTCACAAGCGGTGATAGCAGTTATGAAGAGCTGCTTTGCTCGTTTCGGAGTGCCGTCAAGGGTGGTATCCGACAATGGACCGCAGTTTGTGTCAGAAGCTTTCAGAGATTTCAGCAAAGCCTACGGTTTCTCGCACGTCACCTCAAGTCCGCACTACCCACAAGCAAATGGAGAAGTCGAGCGGATGGTGCGGACGGTGAAAGATATGTTTCGGAAATCCAAAGACACCTATCTAGCTCTTCTGACATATCGAGACACACCTGGCGTCACTGGCTACAGCCCAGCTCGACTCTTGATGGGCAGGCCTTTGAAGACGACGATTCCCAAGATTGACGAGGCGCTGGCTCCAAAATGGCCTTCCATTTCTAAAGTGAGGAAGAAGGATAAGGCAGCCAGGAAAAAGCAAGCGCGCAACTTCAACAGACATCATGCTGTTCGGGAGCTGCGACCCTTGATGCCAGGTGACGATGTATGGGTGCAGGACATTCCTTGTGTCGCTAAGGTGCTAAGTCCAGCGCAGAGGTCTCGGTCATACATCATAGAAACACCATCTGGGGTCATCCAGCGGAACAGGAAACATCTGGTGCCCTTTGACCTGACTTCAGGTGAGAGTACCTCGTCGCCCTCGGAAGATCTACTGCCAGAACCGGTGGACGTGACATTTCAGGACGAATTGGGCGATTCAGTCATTCCAGCGACGCAGGCGGCGCCACGCGGCCATCCTTCGAAGCAGTCACCCGGTGATAACCACGTGCGACGCAGTTCGGCGGCTCGGTCTCGCGGTAGTCATGGACGTGCAAAAGAAGCAAAAAGCGAAGAGTAATCGCATGTGCAGCGTGCCGCAGTGCTCGAACTGTGCCGTAGCAGGAGAGATAAGCCTCCATGTCTTTCCGAGAGACAAAAAACTGCGGAAATTGTGGGCTGCAAAAATGCGCATCGGCAAAAAAGTCACTGGCGAGATGTATGTTTGCAGCGAACACTTCAAGCAGGAAGACTACTTCTGGAGCCACCTTGGTAAGTTCTTTTTTACCTATCCAGTGGTTCAGTGCTTATGTTGTTAACCTTGTTTGGCTGTGCTGTGGTTTTTCACAAGATGGGAACCTAAAACCCCGTCTTCCGCGGTTGAAGAAAGAAGTCGTGCCTTCGCTGAAAGTACCTGTACGGACGCACGAAACCCAAGTCAAATGCAGACCAAACAGAAGGAAAGTGACAGTGGCCAGCCATGGTACGTACTGTAATTCCTTGTTTATATGTTAGAAAAGTATTTCTGTCTGTTCTTCATCTGTGTTTTTATTCGCGGTGCCGACGTTCAGTAGTTCCCCGAGTCATTGCATTCGTGCGCTTGATACGCATGCCACGCTTACGCGTTTCACTGATTCTGCTGTACGTATTGTAAAGCAGTCACAAATGTTAAAGTATCGCTATTGGTGTGTTAGACATGGCTGCGACTGGATTATGAATTTGCAGGAAATAATACAGACGATTTACCGCCAGCGGTGTCCCAGGAGGAAGTTTGCGCCTGCGTGCCCCCAGTCCTTCCATGCGCATCCGAAAATTGTGGTGAGTACTCATCCTAGCAAGCGTTGCTAGATGTGCCTTGTTACCCTGTTTACAACTGCGTCACAAGCACAGAATGCTGAAAATTTTTGTTCATGGTGAGAAACGTGTTGACATACAAAAGACACGTCACATCGACAAGTTACTGCATGGTTGTGTTATTTTTGTGTTCATTCCATATGAGTAATTTGTAAACAAGTGCACATGCTTTTCTGACAGAACTATTCATCCATGTTTCCCCTTGTTCATGCACCACAGATCAACCTGTCCAGGTCTGGCTTCCTGCAGTAAGCTCCTGCCCAAGCAGCCATGTAGAAAAGGAAGAGATGCCAGCACGTAAGATATGTCGTTATTATTACGATAATTGTTGCACAAGGCAGATCACTCCTATCTACTGTGGCATTATGTTACCCATGCTTCGGAGCTGCATCCGTCTCCATCACCAGTCCTGCCTCCTTCGCCATATTCTGACAAATGTTAGCTCCACCCTGGCATGTCTATGTCTACATCACTTCCATCTAGACTGATCTTTCCCCAACTGTCCTTGCCTGTATGCTAATATGGCATGTTGGCTCTTCGTTGTCCCTTTGCTGCCCAATTCCCTTATCCTTCCCACTTATTGGCATTACCCACTATAGGTAGTCTTGGTGCATCAACCCACGCACCTGCTGGGAGCATCATTGGGCATCAAATTAGGTTAATTACGTAAACTAACATAGCCAATATTAATGCTGCTACTGAATTTTTCATTCCAGGACACAGAGAAGCAGAGGTGCAAAATCTCGTCCATCAATTATGGAAATCACCCAGTGCAGACAAAGCAACGCAGGCCAACGTACCTCATGACATGGCTCAGAAGTTTAAGATAACAGAACTTCTCACTACGGATAGCAAACTGAATGCCTTTACCGGTATTCCAAATCTGACACTTCTGAACAAGGTAGTCCAGCTTGTGGAGAGACACGAAAGAGAAAACAAGTTCGAAGCAACTGCAAAAGATAGAGTTCTGTTAGTGTTCATCATTCTCAGGCATGCTATTTCATTTTCATCAGTTGGTGTGCTCTTTCAATGCAGTCCATCATCTGTGCACAGGTATTTTGTTCACACACTTCCTCTTCTTGCTGCAATTTTTCAGTCAGCCATTGAATGGCCCTCAAAAGAGGAGGTGTTGAACAATACACCTTTGCACTTTGAGAGGTACAGCAGAGTAAGAGGTGTTGTAGACTGCACTGAAGTTGCAGTTGAACGATCAGGTTGTGTGACGTGTCGTCTGTTGACGTACTCCCAGTACAAATCAACCTATACGGTTAAATTTCTTGTGTGTGTCAGTCCGGGAGGTACAATCACATTAGTGCTGCATTTGGTGGACGTGCGTCGGATAAAGCCATCACGGAACGCTGTGGCATTCTTGACAAGTTTGAGTCTTTTATTGACGACATCATGGTTGACAGAGGTTTTTTTATTGATGATTTATGTGCATCTCGTGCTGTGGGCATTGTTAGGCCCCCATTCCTAGGAAAGGAGAGCCAGTTTTCTGAAGCTGAAGCCCTGAAAACAGCTGACATTGCGAGGGCTAGAGTTCATGTAGAAAGGGCTATACAGAGAGTTAAAATATTCAAAATGTTTAGTGGCACAATATTGTGGGAAATGCTGCCGCATATTGATCAACTTTTTACAGTAGCATGTGGCATGACAAACTTGTGTTCACCAATATTGGCAGATGATAAATTTTTGTAGTACGGGACCGTTTTCGCTTTGGTGCTGAATTCAAATCATAAACAAATGGCACATTGTGTACTAGGGCCTTGTATTGATTTCAGCCTTTTAGGGTTTGTTCAAAGCCCAGTGAACTAAAGATACAAAGCAATACAAGGAAGGAATACTTGAACAACTGATTTTATTTTTCTGTGGCAATTAAGTGTGGCAAAGCAAATGCTGGAATAGTTTCTGCAGACTTAGGTTGCATCCTGCTATAGTCAGGTCACACACCCCTGCATCAAAATAGTTCGCTGGCGATAAATTCAATATAAAGTATCTACACAATAGTGCATGGTTTTACCCTAAGTACACGTCGTTCGCCCTATCTTATGCGTTTTTGTAGATGCGGCGTGGCTTTGCCATGTTTTGCACACAACTTTACCTCTTGCTTATGTCTGCAAGTTTGGGAAGCACTTTCTTAAAATAGACATATTGCAACCTGTCCAGCAGTTCACGCATGTGCTGTACATCTTTTGTCACTGGTATCACCAAGCTTTCTACCTTAGAGTGCACTACTAAGTGGCACAGGTCAAGGTTTAAAAGCATGAGGCCCAGCTGAATTTGCGAGTAATAAGTGTGTTTAAGCTTCAGTGCATAGTTCTCTCCATGTTCGACTATGTACGTCAGTTTTTTTTGTCGTACCAGCTCGGCGATGCTCTGCTCTTGCCCCAACACGGGGCACTTGACCTCAACAAGTATTCTCTTGTTGCCCTGAATTATAACACCGTCGGGACTGTAGCCCAACCATGGCACCTCGGGGACAACTACGAGCCCCAGCCTGCTAACTGTAACATTTTGCAGTCGCTCATACTCGTGGAGTGCACGAGGTTCATTTTCTCTACCATAGGCTGTTGCTTTGTTGCCAGCAAAAGAGCGGTTTTGATATATTCTTTCAATTTTTGCTGCCCATGTGCGACTTTCTGTTTCGTGGAAAGTGTACAACTCTCTGCATATGCTACCAGTTATCCTTTTCTTTCTCTCAAGTTGCCACAGTGTGCACTGCTGATCCAGTGTGCTTTCACATATCTGTTTTGCTCTGTCGTCACTTACACACACCTCATTATCGTAAAATTCTCTCTCTTTTGTTGTTAGCATATCAAGAGAGAACCTCTTGATCGAAATTGTCATCTCACTGCCCACATGTTCAAAGAATTGAAACTTTGCATAATCACTCAGAAGAGAGTTTGCATGGTCCTTCGTAAATAAAGTTTCATATATGTGAGGAACATCTGAAGCATTGCTTGTTCGTAGTGTGTGTGGCTTTCGAGTACGTGTCTTGTGCTTAGCTAGTGCAGACTCTGGCGCAGCATCAATTAGTTCCTTCAGAATTTCCTTTTGAATGTCTTCAGGAAACTCTTTCTGTGTTGGTCATTGAACATGGCAAAATGTGTTCACTGGACGTGGCTCATACAAGCAGGATGAGGCAGTACGGCCCCACTGCTGCTGGACGTCTGTGCACGAGAGTAAATCCAGGCTGTCTTTGCTTGTCCTGAATATGGAAAATAAAATGATAAACAAAAGTCAGTCTTTCAGACCGCTGCTATTTTTGTATGCAATCTCTCCTTAGAAGCAACCAAATCATAGTGGCTTATGCACTACTGGAGATGCATGACTAAGTGGTAGTTTTAAAAATTTTCTCATGGAAAACCTGTTATTGATAAGGCAGGTATTGTTTATCTTGCTCTTTACTTTTAGTTACTGGGGGCATAATTTTGACAGTGTAGGCAAGTACTTACCGGTTCAAGTAAATCAAAGTAGCAAAAAAATGCTTGCATTTTCCAGAAAGGCCTGCCTTGCATGTGCATGTTCCCTAAAAAAAAAAAAAGATAGTGTCAGACAAGGTCGCAGCGTAAATTTCGGGAGGGGAGCTAACTGGCTAGAGTCCACTGCTACGGTATCATTAAAATGCACTTGGCAGGCATAACGACCTGAGGCACTGGAAATAAGTTGCGAAGCTCGTACTACGCTTGCATGACACGGAATCGCGTACAAAGGTGATCGCACTCGTCTACAGCAATCGAGACGAGCTCTGCGCGAGAAAGCAACAAACTTTAAAGCAAGTACCAAGCTGCGAGGAAACAACTCGAAACACGAATGGAAAAACTTGAAACACGTTCAGGCACAAGTACATTGTCCCTAGCCAGACAGCTACACTAAGTTTCAGTTCATCTGCACAGCTTTAGGCTACTCTTAATTTCGACACGCACGAAATTTTGTCTCTTCCTCGCGAGGATTTGTTGAAAACAGGAGCAGTCGAAAAACATGTTACCGGTATGCGATTGCGTTTACAGTTTGCGAAAACAAAACATATGGATTCATGCCCGTGAGCGTTTTCAAGGCTAGCAGCGATATACTGACCTTTACAGAGCCTGTATCTTGACGTACTGTGATGTTCACGCAGTGCGGCGGGCCCTTGATCGCACTCGTCTGCAGGCAGAGTGATTCGACGCTGACCTCGGTGTCTGTACTGGACTTGATGCCGCAGCAAACGACGTGCCCAGCGTTGAACGTCGCTTCGCCTTCATTTACACACCTTTGCGTCTCATTAGCGAGAGAAAGTATGGCCTGCAGCGAAACTAAAGGGCCTGACGTGCTTTGTTGCTCGAGACGCACACGCTTGCGAGATTGAGTTATCACCGTCTCGGCAGCCATTTTGGATCTACCGTCGCGCCGCCTATAGTCGCTGGAATGACTGAATAGTACCCCGTCACCAGAGCAAGAACCATCGGCCACGACTTCGTGTGAGGAGCGGAGCGACCAACAGACTTACTGTACTCGGTATGGCCAAGTTGTGAGAAAGCCTGAGAGACTGGACTTGTAATTTCAGGCTGAGAAGGGGGAACGTAGCGACCCCTACTGAAGAACAGTTAAGGTGTGCAACCTTAGTCTTCCGTAGGCGTCGACAGGTGGCGCAGACTGTCGGGATGCGCGAGAGTTCGGGGCATGTGTGAATAAAGAGGGGTTTTTTGGGTTGTTGGCGAGCGATGTGTGCGGTCATGCTTTACTGCCTACCGGTTTAAGTTACCGCTTGCATGCTGCAACGCAGACGCATGCGACAGTTGCCAAATTCAGTCTGCCGCCATTTTGATTCTCAGCTCAGCCGGCTCAACGTGGTCAATGTCAGTGCCGTCAGTGCTCAGGTGGTTGCAGGCTGTCTCCGCGCTCACGGCGTTAGTTATGTAGCACTGCGATGACCATCGAAACAGTGGTTACACGTGCTCTACCTGTACATTTCAACCAGTGGAACTTGACGCCGTGAATTCCACGTTTTCTGTGGCGTGCTCGCGCGTCAATGTTTGCTTGCACTGCGTCACCGGCTGCTCGCAGCGAACAAAACATGACAGGTTGTTGCGTTCCACAATGTTCAAACAACAGTAGGAACGCAGTGAGAATTTTTCGCTTCCCGTCGACCCCAACGCGAAAGAAACATTGGCTGGCCCAAACCAAGCGAGACAGAATTTTTTTGGGGGGAGGGGGGGAGGGTACAAGTCCAGGTATGATGATGTGGTTTTTTTCATGGTGCAAGGGCCAAGTATGGCCAAAGATACAATTCCAGGTACTGACTGCCAGATAGGTTTACAACATGAATGGGAAATGGTTTTTACTGAGAATGGATGGAAAAGTTTCCGCTACACCAGCCATTCACTCCATAGCTATATTGAAATTGAAATACGCAGAAAATGAGTAGAGGGGAGAGTAGATGGCGGTACCTTTAGGAAGTAGAGGGAGGGGCTTTATGCACCCAAACCGTGCATAATGCCCTCTGGCTCCCCTTCTGCAGTGGCTAGGAAGCCCCGCTCTTCCCAGCATAATGCGAGACAGAGCTGAGAGTGGCGAACCGCCGAGGTGAGAAGTCGCATTTTTCTGAGCTCCGACGACTTCACCCTGCTCTCGCGCCAGGAGCGCTTTGCAGCTGTGCTCCCGCCGCACCTCGTGATGCAGTACTCGTGCCCACGAGTACGGGTGCTCATCGCACCCATACCCTTACACGACGGCTCCCCAAGCTCGCTGTGCAACCAGGGGGAACTTCCTTCTCACCAGCAACGTCCACGGCCCCATTCGTGGATTGACCAGCGCCGCCACTTCGCCTACGAGTGCGTGACAACCCTGCCACATGGCCGGCACCCCCTGTACTGCCAGTACCAACCTGCCCTGACACACCGCTGGCGCAAAGAAGTGAGCCCCTGCGCTCCGCACGTTTTACGCACCTCCCTTTGCGCCGGTTGTGCCGTGGGCCACGTTGCGTGCTCCTTACGTGCCCAGGCACACGCTCTCGTGCGCGTTGTGAACTCCGCCGTGCAAGTGGAACAGTGTGCTTTGCGTCAGTCAGACAGTGTAACTTTTTCTTTTACATGGTTCTTACATTTGTGAGGGTGATGTTTGTGTCTGGGGGTGCGTGTGATGGCGTCCTGCCCCTCCACCTCATGAACAACCGCTACCAACCCTCCACCGAGGCGAAGGAGCTCGCGCCATGTCTTCGAATGTCGGCCCAAGAGTGCACGCCTCCTTCGCACAGCGCAGGACATTGACAGATCGCCTAACATTCCCCTGACTGGGGCCATCTTCCATGAACTCGATGCCACCGAGCCAGACATGAGAGTGGCCATCCTGCAGTGGCGTGCCGAAGTCCAAGCCACGCGTCTACAAGAGCCCCAGCGAAGCAGCTGTGCCCACCGCAGAGCCATGCGGTGTCCCCCTTCCACCCTGCTTAAACGAGGAGGAGGAACGGATGGACAGTACTGCCTGCAGCAAGCGCCTGCACAACCAGGACAGTGGCAATGACGATGAGGGGCTGCTCAAGCAGCTGGCCAATGCCTCCGACCCCGAACAGCCCGAAGACGGGAGAACCGTCTGGCTGCCCGGGACCTTCCTCATCAGGTGCCGCGAACAGGGGAGCATGGCGGCGACACCGTGAGCTCGGGGGATCCATCTTCCATCGGTGGCTGTGCGGTGCCTAGTACCGTGGCTGCCTTTGCAGCGGCACCACCTTTCTCCACTAGGTGCCGGCAACGAGGCCACTGTTCATGCTGCTCCAGCTGCTAATGAGGGGGAGGAAGCAGCCATGGAGGTATCAGGGGCGGCCTCAGCCGGCGTGACCTCGCCTCCCTCCCCCTCGGCGGCCTTCCTTAAAGGAGTACTGACACGAATTTTTTACATCCTCGTATTATTGCTTTAAACGAAAGCATCAGCATGTAGAACCCCCAAAAAGAGCATCATGGTGCCTCGCAAGGGAATGAATATATTTTTAATACAGCTTCCTTAAAAGCCCACTTTCGGTTTCGATTTCGAGGGGGCGGTTTCCTAGTGACGTATCAATATAGTCGGATGATGTCTGAGTCACGTAGGGACAGCAATTCGTGATAGCGTCGCTGCAACTCTGTCGTCCATGGTCAATCACAAGTGGAGCACGCAAACAACGACGATTTCACGATCGTCCAGTGATTCTGACAGCGATTTCTGCTATTTTTAGTAGGCTGTGCTCATACGTCATCGTGGTGTCCATTGCGCTGGGGCTGGCTTGCAGTGCTGGGCGACGAAAACTTTAAAACCAAACTAAAATATCTTGTACGTGTCTCTTGGCTTCCTTGTTTGGAGGGCGTTAACAATACATGGCTAGGAAACGAAAAATGCGCATTTTGAGCCGCCGCAAAATCGTGTCAGTACTCCTTTAAGGACCCCTCACACCCTCCCATCTCGGCGAACCCCCAAAGAAGTGCCAGCCCCAGCCTGGCCCTACTTCGCGTGGTGCAACGGCTGCCTCCTCCTTCCTCGGGGGCTCTTACGCGCTCACAGCCGGCTCGGTCACTGCCAGGACAGTGGCCCCCCATCGCCAGTCCCTCCTGCCGGCCCCCAAATCGACCAGGAGGGCTTCCAGACGGTCCTGACCAAGGCAGCACAGAGAAGAGCCAGGGACGTCACCTCCGCTGCCCTACCAGCGGACCCCGCGGTGGTGGGGACGGTCTTGTACCGGCCCTCTGCTGCCGGGTTCCGCAGTTCCCCGCTACTTTACCTGGCCCAGGCGCTCTCGTCAATACAGAGAAGCATTTTAATTTCCATGACCGGCGCTTTTTACACTACTCGCACACTTTCACTACAAATCATTGCAAACACCCCACCACTAAAACGAACTATTTACTTCATCTTCGCATAATGACTTACTATGCAGTCTATACGTATCACCAGCACAATGTTCACCTCCCCCTTCAACCGTGGCACTCTCACCCTGCAGACACTCATCGCTTTTCTTTCCACAAGTTAACTGTAGCATCTCAAAATCATTTCCACCATTCCTGCTATTCATGTTTATACGCATGGTTCATTTACTCAGCATTCAGCAACTGCAGCTTATATTGTATTCTCACCCACACATGCCATACTTCATCATCGAGCAATTCATGTCATCGACGCAACTAGTGCATTTACAACTGAAACGGTTGAGTTCGAGGAAAGTCTACAATACATAAGGTCCCTTTCATTAAAAAGGCCATCACTCCACGTCCACTCCTACACTGATTGCCTTTCACTCGTCACTGCACTAGCCAATGTATCCGACAATGACAGCAACATATACAACATTAAATACACACTCCACAGTCTCATTAAACCTGGTCATCAACTGACTTCTTTACCATGTCCCTGCTCATACTGGCATTTTTGGAAATGATCTAGCAGACCACCTGGCAGCCCATCCACAATCTAAAAGCCTTACACGCACTCTAAACATCTCCGCCCGATTCATTAAAACTCAATTTCACAAAATCATGTTGTCAGACTGGCATTCATATTGGCAAGTAGAAGGACCCAAACCACTATATACAATTGGATTTCTAGTACATACAACATACTCAACTGGTTTCGGCCTAATAAACTCGTTCAATTAATGACAGGGCATGGTCAATTTCAATTCTAACTCAAACGCTTCAACATCACTTGATCGGACCATTGCTCATGTGGCTTACTTTGTGTAAACGAGTTACATAACTTCAGTGATTGCCCCAATACATCTGCTGTTCGCCAACATTTTCTCTCTGCCATTAATAGAGTTGTTACACAAAGATTTCCCAATGTTTCTCAGATACAAACATCTCCGTGCATACCTCTAGCAAATGGTAACTCTAACGACATCTTCAACAGTGACATCTCCTCCAACAGGGTTTTTCCCAAACGCCAATTAGTCTGTTTGGCTTCATACAAGCGCCCAGTTTATGCTAACAAAAGCGGGGCACACCCCTGGGTGTTTGCGGAAGCCTTGCTTTCATGTCTTCTATATCATTCTTCGCTCAATCTCAGATTCTTCTTGCATTCTAGTTGCATCCTGCATCATATACTCTACAATGTTGATCTCAGACTAACCTTGTTTCAAGATTTCAGATCTCCTTTTAGGTTCACTAAATCAAGGATGATGATGATGATGTGTGGGGTTTAACGTTCCAAAACCAGCTCTAATTATGAGAGACGCCGTAGTGAAGACCACCTGGGGTTCTTTAACATGCACTGAAATCGCACAGCACACAGGCCTCAACATTTTGCCTCCATCGAAATGCAGCCACCGCGGCCGGGATTCGATCCCGCGACCTCCGGATCTGCAGCTGAGTGCCATAACCACTAGACCACCGTGGCGGGGCAGGAGTCAAGGAACCATGAACCCAAGAGCCCAAGGACCCCAGGACACAGGCTCTCCCTCTCTACGTGACTTCTGCACTTTTCCTGGCTTGTTCCCGTTGCTTCACTTGTCGCCTCACTACCCATGACGATTGCATATGATTATTCATTCCCTTCAATAAACGGTAAGTGCAGTGGCGCCGGTCTAAGCATCAAGTTGGTAGCCTCATTTCATCCTTTTCTACCAAACTGAACACCCTAGAAATTCGGAACATATTTGGTCACCCTTTTCAAACTAAAATCACAATTGGTCATACCGTTCTCGCTGAACAATCAATCATTTTCCTAACGTTTCTTCCTTAGTCTCCGATTAATTTTTTTTAACTGCATCGATTGGTTTTTGACTTCAATTACTCTTGGGCACCTCCCCTTTCATTTTTGATTGGTTTAAACACGATATACTTTCTGGTGGTGCGGGCTTCCCCTACTTTTCTTTTAGTTTTATTTTTTTCAGTATACGGGGGGGGGAGGGGGTACAATTAGCAATGAACGCAGTCGCGGCCTTCTTCCGGGGGATCTGGTTTGCAGTGTCACCAACCAAGACTGAGGCACTCATGGTACATCCCAGGGAAGCTGCCAGGATCATTGTCTGTCGGATGGCGATCAACGGTCGGCAGATCCCGTGGAGCTGAGTGGTCACGTACCTGGGATTGAAGATCGACCACTGCCTCACCTGGGTGCCTGCAACCAAGATCGCCTCCTCCAGGGCAACCACGACGCTGGCAGCCATTGGCAAGCTCCAGAGCCGGGGAAGGGGTTTGCACACCACGCCTGGCACTGCAGCTTCACCAGGACACGACGGTCCTCCTGTATGCCCTGTCAACGGTGCTCTTCACAGCTTACCGGCAGGAGATCCTCGAACGCCAACACCGGCTGGCCATACGATGCTACATAAGGCTCTCTCGCCAGTCATCAATGCTGCCACACTGGTGGAGGCCCAGGCCTGGCCCCTGTCCCTGCTGATCCAGGCCCTCTACCAGGTGGACCGTCTCCACAGGGCCCCTGGAGGAAGTGCCCTCCTTGGGAGAATACGCAGTCGCCCTGGCTTGCGGATGGGGCAAATCTGCGCCCTCTACGAAGAGATGGTGCCCCAACATCCTTGCCCTGTGCAACCTCCACCCCCCCACCTGCAGCCCCTGGAGGTCCACCTGAAATTTGAGCGCCTCACCAAGAGGCGTACCCCAGCATGCCAGCTCCAGCAGGCAGCCATGGCAAAGATCCACGAGCGACTGCGGGGATACCTTCTCCTATTCACGGATGGGTCATTTCTCAACTCCCCCCGCTCGGCCGCGGCTGCCTGCGTGGTCCCTGCCACAGGGACTACACTGGCCTGCCGCCTGCCCTTCCATGCCAGCTCGACAGCCGCGGAGCTTGCAGGAGCCCACCTGGCTGCCGACCATCTGGCACGACACAATGCCCCAGCAGCCCGTCGCAGTCATCAGCGATTCCCGGCCGGCCCTGCAGGCCCTTCTGCATCCAGAGCTCGCCGGGATGACCGTGGCGCTACTCCATGCCAAGTTTGCAGCCATCAGCGCCAGGTGGCGTCCACCTGTCCTTTCATTGGCTGCCCTCACACGTGGGGATAGCCGGCAACGAGGACGCAGACTTCACCAGGCAGCGCATCCGGCAGCTCCTGCTGTCGATACACCCCGACAAGCGGGTGTCCAGCGGAAAACCATCTCCGCCACTCCCGGACACAGGCCTGGAGTGGAACGACAGGTGCCTCCTTCTACGGCTACCGACTGGCAGTGCCTGGCCTGCTGCCAGGATGCACCTTCGGGGCCGACGAGCATCACTGGCCTGCGGCCGATGCAGGGCCGACGAGACCCTGGAGCACATTATATGCTCCTGCCTGGTGCTCGCCTCTGAACGCTGCCTCCTCGAGAGGCGGTATCGACTCCTGGGTCTGTTTACCTCATCGGCGGACCATTTCCTCTTCCCGGTGTAGCAAGCTCTCCCTGCCTTGCGGGCTTTCCTGGCTTTTGCTGAAGTGGCGGACCTACGCAGCCTGTAGAGGGTCGACCAGCCCTTGCGGAGGCGCCGAGACGTACGGACAGCACTCCTTCACAGCTCCTAAACCTGCCCTCTCCATCTCTCTCCCTCCTTTTATGTTCCATTTTCCCTCCCCTTAAGGCGCTTCCCCGTGTCCCCAGATTGGGCGACAGGAACTAGCGCCTTTCCACATTCTCAAATCACTATATATAGATCTTGTGCGGGAAAAGCGCATCTCCGTGCTCGGCCAGCTCCACACGATCGTGACGGATGCGTCCACGGCACCGTATAAATGTTCGGGAACGTAAACAAATAGTTTCGGCAGAACCTCAGCGACCTGCCCCATCTGATCGGCTGCCGCACAGCCACAAGCTGGGGGTTTTGGTCTGGACCACCAAGGAGAGAAGACGCATTCTTCAGTGCTCCGCTGACTTCGCCCTTCTCCCTTCGGCTCAGTGTTGAGCTGTGACTCTACTCCGTCACGTCCGGACGTGCCGTACACGCACTCCGATGAGTATGCGCAACCACCGGAAATGAGCTTCAGCCGGCATTGCACCTGGTCCTGCTGAGGGCTCAGCCTGCATCACCGCTCCGTACGCGCATGCATGACAGCCCGCCACGTAGTTCGCACTTCGAGCCCTGCCACATCGCCGGTTTCTACCTGCCCAAAATGTACTCCTTCCTACTGCCATGGACCGCATATACCGTCAGGTCTTGCTAACCTCCATTACTTATGCGTCCTTAGAGTGTACTCATAGCTATAACTGGTGCTTTTTACACTACCCAGACTTCAGCACTGCAGGTGATAGCCAATATTCCCCCGCTTGACCTAGAACTTGACAGGCTTGATGCCCATTTTTCTCTGTTTATTCGACGCACAACTACTTATTACGGTCCCAACACGTATCACCCTCATCATATTCTCCCTCCGTTTACACGCTGGTTATACCACCCTTCTGAGCTTCTTATGTTTCCGTTCCGCAAACTGAATGTAGTGAGCCCTATACCAGGGTCTCAAAAATTCCCGAATTACATGTTACATGGATGGGTCATATACCACACAGTCAGCCAGTGCAGCCTACATCATCTTTTCGCACAAATCTCTCATACTTACTTGCCAGAAATTCAACATATTTAATGCACCAAGCGCGTATACGGCTGAACTCATAGCATTTCACGAAAGCTTAATCAGTGTACAGAGCTTACATAAGCGACAGTGGGTTCACATCTATACCGACTGTCTTTCACTTTTAACTGCACTAAACAGCCTCACGGAACGCGACATTTGCATAACGCAACTTAAACGGTCCCTACATGATCTTTCGTTAGCCGGAGCTCGAATTTTTCTATATCACATTCCCAGTCACTCTGGAATACTAGGTAATGAGCTAGCCGATCACATCGCTACACACCCCCCAGCACGCTAAAGCCACTCATTCGCAGTACGCAACGGTCGCCCCGAACTGTGAAGAAAGAGTTTCACAACATCATGATCTTGCAATGGCATAATTTCTGGCAAATCAAAGGACAGGAAACGGTATTGCATCATTGGATCCCATGAATCTTCAAAATTCCCAATTGGTTCCCAGCAAATAAAAAACTCATACACAACATTTATATAAACCACATACTACAACTATAACTCATCGTGACTATCCCCGTCTACTTTGAAATAAAAAAACCAGAGCATACTTAATACAACTTGAAACACTAATTTACATCTCTTCCCCCACACACGTATCCCGGACGCAGGCTAACATTCTTTGAAATGAACATGGACATAAGTGTACGTTAAGTGAACGAACGCGGGTATTTCCCTATACGTGTGACATGGTTCATGCTATGAAAATATCAATCTCTCAGCACACTTTACTTACTTCCTCATTCCATGGATCATCTCATTATTCTTTCCTGCAATGCAAGCCATAACTATGTATTCAGCCTATTTTCAGTTCCCAGGGATTATCCACAAGTCTGCCTCACATGGACATCCAAAGATCTTAGCTTTTCCTGAGGCTGCTACCACCATTCAAGATTTGAAACAATGTCATTTCATTAATAATTGGCAAGTGTGGCAACCCCGGCGAATGCATCAAGTTGGGGATCACTCATCTCACCTTTCCAACCAAATCTTAACACTTATTCAAACTTATTCCAACTTTACGTACTGCAAAACTTTAAATCTCGGAATTTCAATAACCTTTTCCTTAGACTTAGCTTTTCATTTGATAACGACTTCATAACTGCTTCCGTTTTTACTTATCTCATTTCCTTCCTGACTTCCGATCCGTTTTTTTTCTGTTCTTGATTGGCTTTTGCACTGGAATTTTCCTTTGGGCGATGCCCCACTTTTTTTATTTTTCATTGGCTTATGCCCAATATACCTTTTGGTGGCGCGGGCTTCTCCCAATTTTTTCTTTGTTTTTTTTTTATTTCGCACATGGGGGGAGCTGCACGAGCGCTCGTGCAGCTGTTCGGACCGGCCGCTGCACTGGGCTCATCGAAATCGGCTAAAGGTCAGTCCATTTCGGTTCTGATCACACGTTTCTTTCGCGACCGAGTGTTGGAAGGTCCCAGGACCCTCGCGGACCGAGATTTCCGCGATTCATTACGTTTTCACAGGGAAACACCTGAGATTTCCCTGGTGGCGGCCGAGGAGGGAATAGGTATGTGCCTCTGGCAGGCACATACCCATTACTAGTATGGCAGAAAATCAGACCTCCGTTGCGGCGGGGCCCGCGGATCGTGCACCGCAAAGTCCGGGGGCCGCCTCGCATTCGGATACATCAGTATTTTCGGATGAGGGAGACCAAACGATCATAGCTGCTGCAGATGAACAGCGTAATCACCTTCCTGCACTCGTAAATGCGGTTGTCCCGCCGAGCCCCCCGACCGAATCCGCCGCGCTGCGAACGGTGAAGCAGGCTCAGGGCATGACGAAAGTAGAAGAAGACCCAACTTATGCACCCTTCCGTCGTGCTGTAGAGTGTCAAAAGCAGATCAGCGACGTATTGTTTGATCCCACCACGAAAGTTACAAATCCGCAACGTGCGAAGATACTTGGGTTAGTGCGGCAAATTATTGAAGAATGTGCGGACTTGCGCGCAATGGCGGCAAATCAAACAGGGCGCATTCAAGAACTGAGACATCAAATCCGTCAGGCGCCAATGGTGCCTCTTCCACATGCGCCTGGTGGAAATATAGACGGCATTATCTCTGCTCGTTCATACGCGGCGGTGGCGGCACAGGGATTGCCGATGCAAGTACCTCAGTCACTGATAGGCCCGCCTCCGGTTCAAGAGGCTTATCAAAATGCAGTTCCTCACCAGCTTGGTCGTCAGCGGCAAGAACATGCTCATGTCATGTACCTGGCACCAATAGTCCCATCCACGTCCCCGGCTATCGATGTCATGAAGATTTTGAAAACAAACATTGATCCCACAAAGGAGAAACTAGCCCAAATTGACATCCGGAAAACTCGACATGGGGTAACGGTATTAACTAACGATGCTGACTCATTTGCGAATCTGCAAACGGCGTTGCAGAATAACGTCTTCACAAGCACGGCACTGTCAGTGAAAATACCGAGGAAGAGAAAACCACGAATCAGAATTATTGGAGTAGACCCAGATATACCGGGACCAAACCTCATTACGGAAATAAATAATCGCAACGATTCAATTGCTTTAGACGGGACACAATGCCGTCACATCATTTCATACAAGGAGCGCTCCGGCAATACAACCCACATTCTGGAAGTAAACGCTGACGCACGAAGAAGGCTCTTAGATAAAGGAACGATAGCCGTTGGATGGACACTCGCCCTATAGAAGAAGATTTTCATGTCCCTCTGTGCACATACTGTGCGACGTACGGACACTCGCGTCGCGGGTGTCCTCATACGGGTCAACCTGACAAGATCGTATGCACTAAGTGCGCCGCCAATCACCTGCCGGAGCGATGCGTTGTTCGGGCGCGGGATGAGGCGGTGACATGTAGCGAGTGCAGGAGGATGGACTTGCCATGTGCACACCCGACTGGGCATGTGGAATGTCCTGTCCTACAAGACAGGATAGCTCGCTTAAAAGCAAGAACCGACTATGGATGAAATAGCAATACTTCGCTTCAATATAGGGAGCGGCAGTTTCTTATCTCAATCAACCCCTCTACCTTTTTCTAGTTTACTTTTCTGTGCAACTATTTCGATAGTAGTGAAACACTCCGTTTTGAACTGCCGCTCCCTTACTTTAGCGTAGCGATACATCATTGCCTTTTTCCTCCCTCGTCTTCGTCGTTCTCCATTGTCAATATGATTTCACATCATTCCCAAAACACAGCATCTAAACTTCACTTTCATCATATCCAGAAACTCATCACAAACCAGCTTCGTCCTGTGGCACACCAATCGATTGGCCAAAGCCCTACCGGTCGTATCTTCGGTACATCTATCATAGAAGTACTACTCAAATTTCTCCGCATTTTACTCATCCTTCCCAAGTTCCTCTATGATAGCAATAAATACGGAGTGTGCAGTGTATATTCTTATCCGATAAAGTTCATATTACAGTTGTCTATGGTCAGGGACCTTTGTTATATATTTCATTTACGTAAACAGCTTCACCAAAATGGATAGTGACACCCACGATAAATTCATACAAGCAAACTTAGACCACACCTCGGCAGCCACTAAAATCTTAATGCATACTATTCTAACTCAAAATTACTCATTCGCTTTTGTCTCTGATCCTCACATCCGGGCAGGAGTCATTCAAAATATTTCTCCACAGGTAGCAAAATTTCACTCTCCCACAAATCCCCGCGTCATGATTCTAGCTAAAACGAGTGCTTACACAATATTTCCCCAACGACTCTCGGAAAATATTGTGATGCTCCAATGCTCTAATAGTAATACCAGTTTCACATTAATAGCCATATACGCCCCTCCTCATATCTCCATTGACCCACTTCTGGATGAACTCCAGCACTGCCTCATAATAGCTCAGGATAAAAATATTGTTATAGCAGGTGACTTGAATGCAAAACACCCCATGTGGGGTCCCAACCCAGCTGATACTCGTGGCTCTCAGGTGGTCAATTTTGTCACTTCAAATGACTTGATAATATTAAATGACCCACAATCACCCCCAACCTTTGTAACGCCATATGCGGAAACTTGGATTGACCTTACCATTGCCACGAAAGAAATGATATCGACAGGATTTGATTGGCAGGTCTTAGACACACCAACTCTTTCAGACCACCAATATATCTCTTTCTATTTCGCACAGGCTTCATCATCGCTTGATAAGAAATTAACGGGTTTTGCTGAACTCCAACTGCTTAACGAACTTAAACACCTCAATTGGTTTCAAGACGTTACCAAAGCAAATGTTATGTCACATTCGGGTATTGACACAATATTAAACAAATTTTACTTAATCCATCAACATTTGGTTCAAAAGTACTCGAGGCGCCCCAAGCCTAAACCGAGAACTACTAACCCATGGTGGACGCCCGAGCTGTCATACCAAAGAAAGAAAGTCCGTGCAATGAGACGCAGGTTTCAATCGGCAAAGGACAAAAATATCAGACTCATTTATCAAAAACTATACGCAGAAGAATTCGCGCGTTACAAACAAAACATCACAAGTGCTAAAATGGTATATCAAAAAACAATATCAAATAACGCCACCAAACGTTGCTTATACGGCGAAACATTTAAATTGGCATTCCAAAAATACCGCAATTCTCTTCAATTACCTCCCTTGATTAAACCCGATCAAACATTAACTCTTTCAACTTTAGAGTCAGCAAGACTCCTCCTACAAACACTCATAATGCACGATGATACACATACTGATCTGCCAATTCACAGTTTCATGCGTGCCATCTGCGATTCAGATTATCCCTGGACAGTACAGGACGTCCCTTTCACATATAATGAGGTAGCCCAAGTGATCTCAAACATTGACACTCATTCTGCACCGGGGTTAGATAATCTGAGTGGTAGATTTATCAAAGTACTGTTTCAAATGCATCCCAACTTTTCCTCTTCATTTTCAACACAGCATTAAAATTCGGATACTTTCCGCAAATTTGGCGCACCGGAAAGATCACATTCATACTAAAACCTCAACGTCCTCCAGATCGGCCCTCATCATACCGCCCAATCGTAATGAATTCAATCTTTGGAAAAGTATTAGAACGCTTACTAAATAATCGCCTGTACTATTTCCTTCACAAAAACGGTCTCATTCACGCAAACCAATTCGGCTTCACCAGTGGCAAAAGTGCTCCTTTGGCGCTTCATCAGCTCAAAACTATTCTATCTAATTATAAAAGATCTAAAACACCTACGGTCGGTCGTCATATCACTTGATTTCCAAGGAGCTTTCGATAGTGTATGGCACACTGTAGTATTAAACTTCCTTAGAAAGCACCGCTGTCCACGTAATTTATACTACTTATTAAAAACCTTTCTATCCAACAGAGCAATCACATATCCAACGAAATTAGGCCACGAATCAGCAAACCCAACGATTGGAAGTCCCCAAGGTTCCCCTATAAGTCCTCTTCTATGGAACATAGCCGTAAATTCCCTCCTTGATATAAATTTTCCTTTTGTTGCCCATCTTCACGCGTACGCCGATGACACAACAACAATACCAGGTCATTCACGCTTGGAAATACAAGAAAATGCAAGTCAAGCACTAAATGTAATCTCAAACTGGGCAACAAACCATAGACTGCACATCAATCCAGCCAAATCCAGTTTTCTCTTTTTCAATAACGGCCACGTTGGCACCTCACACCGACGACCCTCAATCAAAATGCAAAACACATTCCTTCGTAACACACACACCTGAAAAATTTTAGGTGTTACTTTTGACTCCACCCTCAACTTTCACAGTCATGTAGAAAATACACGTTCGAAAGTAGAAACCGCCACAGCAAGATTCCTCACATTCATCAAGATACACCATTCATTGAAAAGTCTCTCGATACTTCGGGTATACCGTCAGGTGCTCCTTCCATCCATCACCTATGCATCTCCAGTGTGGTGGTCCATTGCACATACAACTTTTCTACGAAAGCGTGTCATTTCACTACAGCGCAGCATACTACTTGCAATCACAGGTGCCTTTTATACAACAAGAACAACGGCATTGCAAATCATCTCTAACATTCCTCCCATTGACCTAGAACTTGACAGATTAGATGCACACTTTTCTTTATTCATAAAACGCAACATAACATACTTTGGCCTAAACACCTATCATCCAAATAGCATTCTTCCTTCTGTCACACGATGGTCGCACCATCCTGCCGACATCCTTACATTTTCATTTCGTAAACTCACAGTCACAACACATGATCGAATATCCAAAATTCCTGCATTACATGTGTATTGTCATGAGTAAGGGGCCCCACAAACACAGGCTAGCAGACGAAACGGAGAGATCGGCGAAGTGGCGCGGGAAGGCACGCGCCGTGGACACGTCGATGTCCCCAATTGGGTGACAGCGGGCTCGCGGCACGCGGCCCGAGGAGAGATCGGTCATGGAGAAGGCTGAGCTGGCATTCTCTGCGCGGCACCGGTCGACGAAGGGTGTCTGGCCAGCTACGGTCTGGTGACGAGGAGACGAGGGCGTCGGGCTCCGGGGTGCCGTCGATCTGGCTGACGATCGAGTACGGACTTCGGAGTGGCAGCAGCTGAACTTCAACAGTTCCCGGCGTACCCGCAGCGCTCCCCCTTCGCCGGCAGAACGGGACGACCGGCAGAAGAATCGCTGCAGAGGGCCGGTCTTGGTTGGAGACCGAGCACTACATATGGGGAGGCCTAGGCTGGGCTAGGCCTAAGCGGTGACCCGCCACATCACAGGCGAAGCAAGGCGGCGGACAAGGACGGACCTTGCATGAGCGGCGGTCACCATCAGCAGCACCTTCGACGAGAGCTACTGGACACAACAAGAGAGCATCGACTCTGAAACGCACCGCGACGGATGCAATGTAAGAGTGTCCAATTACCTTTTGAGCGGCGGGCCTTCGACGCGGACAGAAACGCGAGGCACAGTGTTAAGAGACTCCCGTGGGAACTGCACCCTACGCGGAGGACTTGTAATTAGGCCGTTTAGGTTGTTCACTTTGTTAGCTTTCTTTTGTGTGCGAATTGGTGTTTTGCTCGTTTTCCATGTTTTGATGTTCTGTGTATAAAGTAACGTCTTTGTTTTTTCTTAACGCTTTCTCGCGTCTCGCCGTCTCACTCTCTCAGTCCATCGGAGCAAGCGCTCCCGAGATCCACGCTCGCACTCGTGACAAATAATTGGCGAGCCTTTGCCAGGATTAACATCTCCAGGCCCAGTCACGGGAGATCGTCGGGGGTTGCAAAGATGGATTGGGATCGGTGGGCAGCGATAGCGAAGAGCAGGAACTTATGCGGCAAAGACGCGTTAAAATTTTTTGATGAATGCCAAAAAGAATGCCCGAGAGAATTAGAAGCTCAGTTGGCTCGGTGCAAAGAACGCGAGCTCCAACTTGAACGGGAGCGCGAACGAGAGCATGAAGCACGGGTAGCTCAGCTAAAGAAACAGTTACATCAGACGGAACGAGGGCTGACGGTTGCGAATACAGAGACATCATGTGCAAATTTGCCAGTAGTGCAACCAGTTGAAATTTGCGAACATGAGGCGGACGTTATCGAACTTCCGGAAATTCAAGCGAGTCAGGACTGTCTCGGTAGGGTCAGAGAAGGGCGACGCGGTTACGCGGTTAAGTCTAGAGGAGCTCGAGTTGGAGGCTGAGGATGCGGGCGTAGGCGCCCAAGAGCTGTTGAGCGCAGCGGAGGAGGAAGCGCACCCAACGCCGGTGCAGGAGAATCGAGAGTGCATTGCAGGTTGCTGCAAGCACGTACTACTTGATCGAGAGTGTATTGCAGGTTGCTGCAAGCACATACTTAACGGGGTCTGTGCCGATGGACGCCCCACAGTGAAGGACGTGACATGGAGTCACGATCAGTGCGAAAATCGTGCCGTGCTCGAGAGCGAGCACTGTGAAGGTGAAGTCCGCGATCGGAGCGGTGCAAGCAGAAGTGAGGAGGTCACAGGGGAGGAAGAGGCAGAAGCATACGCTGCCAACGGACTTGACACTAAGACGCGTCAAAGAACGCGAGTTCGAAAGAATCGGAAAGTGAGAGAAGACCGAGGTCTTGGCGCTAACCTGCGTCCAAGAAGGCGCGTTCGAAAGGAGCATAAGGTGCATGAACGCGACAGGGTTACTGAGCGTCGAGTGAGTAGACGCCGGGGGAAGGTCGGTTGCAAGAGGCGTTTGAAGAGGCGAAAACGTAGGGGACTGCGTTGGCGACAGCGTGCGTCAAGTAGGGGCGCGAGAGAAATGATTCAGAAGAAGCGCTTTCGTTTGAAAGAGGACGAACGCAGGCGCCGCACAAGGCGGGCGCGACGGTGCGCAGTAAATAGACGCGCGAGAGAATGTTGTTTGGGGAGGCGTTTGACCTTGAAAAATAATAAGTACATCGGCCACACCAGGCATTCGCGAGTGAATTCAGCTAGGAAGAGACGCCTGAGAAGGTTTGGCAGTGAGATGAAACGCCGCTGGTGTAGCGAGCGTTTGAGGCGACATGCTAGGAGACACACGAAAGCTTTGTGCGGATTACTGATTAAGAGAGGACACAAAATTAAGGCGGAAAGAATTTATTTGTGGCCCCTGAAGAGAAAAAGATTGCGGGTTTAAGATAGGATAGCTTTTGATGGAAATGAACAGGGACAGCCTCAAGGAAAGATACACGGATTGCAAAAATAGAGCAGAGGTATTACCATAGCAAGTATTGTAATATTGTTAGTTAAGAGAGAATGTTAGACAAAGCATTTGGTGATTTAAAGATTCACGGAAAGGAAATTAGGCAATAAAATCAAGTAGATAGACAAGAAAGAAAATGGACCGGAAAGTTAGAAGACACACAAGTACGATAGTGGAGCTTGAGAAAGTGCAGGACAGTTCAGTTAAGTTTAAAGAGAAAGGATCAACAGCAAAAGATGACATAGGAGAAAGGAGAAAAGAAAAACGAAGCACGAGGTCTTGTAGGTTGTGGAAAGGAAAGGAACATGGAAGCCTTTGAAAGGACGCAGACAGAGCCTGTAGAGGTTTAGAGGTGTAACTGGAAGGGAATTGAATGAACACTCATGGCTCTCGTGAAAAGTGAACATTGGAGGGAGTGATTATGGATGAGTGGTATCTAGTATGTCCGCAGAGCCAAGAGTGTTATTGTGGTGAAGGGTAACGTTATGTATAGTTAGGGGTTGGTAGTGATGATATAATGGATGGATACAGCGTATTGATATAGTGTATTGTAGTGAAGTGTTCAGCGGACACAAACTCGAACTTAACATTAACTCTTGTGCTTGTGAACATTGTGTAGTGATTACTGTTAGTGTTGTGTGTGGTGACAACCAGAGGCCAAAATGTGCGCGAAAGTGTGTCGGGGTGAAGGGATGTGCGGTGTGTCCATGAAGGTCGTCAAGCAGCAACATTCGCAGAGTCCTCAAGAAGGCGGAAGAGGTGGAAGCAGTTTTTTTCAAGAAAAAAAACTCTTAAAAGGGGGGCCAATGTCATGAGTAAGGGGCCCCACAAACACAGGCTAGCAGACGAAACGGAGAGATCGGCGAAGTGGCGCGGGAAGGCACGCGCCGTGGACACGTCGATGTCCCCAATTGGGTGACAGCGGGCTCGCGGCACGCGGCCCGAGGAGAGATTGGTCATGGAGAAGGCTGAGCTGGCATTCTCTGCGCGGCACCGGTCGACGAAGGGTGTCTGGCCAGCTACGGTCTGGTGACGAGGAGACGAGGGCGTCGGGCTCCGGGGTGCCGTCGATCTGGCTGACGATCGAGTACGGACTTCGGAGTGGCAGCAGCTGAACTTCAACAGTTCCCGGCGTACCCGCAGCGCTCCCCCTTCGCCGGCAGAACGGGACGACCGGCAGAAGAATCGCTGCAGAGGGCCGGTCTTGGTTGGAGACCGAGCACTACATATGGGGAGGCCTAGGCTGGGCTAGGCCTAAGCGGTGACCCGCCACATCACAGGCGAAGCAAGGCGGCGGACAAGGACGGACCTTGCATGAGCGGCGGTCACCATCAGCAGCACCTTCGACGAGAGCTACTGGACACAACAAGAGAGCATCGACTCTGAAACGCACCGCGACGGATGCAATGTAAGAGTGTCCAATTACCTTTTGAGCAGCGGGCCTTCGACGCGGACAGAAACGCGAGGCACAGTGTTAAGAGACTCCCGTGGGAACTGCGCCCTACGCGGAGGACTTGTAATTAGGCCGTTTAGGTTGTTCACTTTGTTAGCTTTCTTTTGTGTGCGAATTGGTGTTTTGCTCGTTTTCCATGTTTTGATGTTCTGTGTATAAAGTAACGTCTTTGTTTTTTCTTAACGCTTTTCGCGTCTCGCCGTCTCACTCTCTCAGTCCATCGGAGCAAGCGCTCCCGAGATCCACGCTCGCACTCGTGACATGTATACAGATGGATCATACAATACCCATTCCGCTAGCTCTGCATACATTATACTGTCTAACAAATCAATAATAATAGACTGTCAAAGGTTCCACATTGTAAACGCTTCAAGCGCATACACAGCAGAGCTCATTGCCTTCCAAGAGAGTCTGATCAGAATACACACAATTCATAACAAACGGTGTATTCATATTTACACAGATTGTCTGTCACTCCTATCATCTTTGAACAGCCTCACCGAACGCGACAATCGCATCATTAACATAAAACACACTCTTAACAACCTCATTATATCAGGAGCGAGGATATTCTTATTTCACGTCCCTGCCCATACTGGAATTTTAGGCAACGAACTTGCAGACCACATTGCCACACACAACACTTTAAAATCAACAGTTCACACAACACAACGCTCCCCACGATCAGTAAAAAAAAGAACTATACAATATAATGATTTCACACTGGCATACTTCTTGGCAAACTGAAGGACAAGACACAATTCTCTATAATTGGATCCCATCAATTTATAAAATACCGGATTGGTTCCCACCTAACAGAAAATTAGTACACCTTTTAACTGGACACGGACATTACCAATACTATCTCAAACGTTTTAATATCACACTATCAGACAGGTGTTTATGTGGGGCAATTTGTTTGGACATATTCCACTACTTAAACGATTGCCCCCGCGTTAAGCATATTACACAGCATTTATACAAATCTAACACCACAACCATTACATGCCATGACTTTCCGAGATTACTTAAAAACAAGAAAACTCGAGCATATTTGATTCAACTATCAACAACTATGGCAACTCTCACTCATATATCTCCCCCTGCCACTCGATCCCCCCAAGAAGACTGACATCACTACCAATGAGCCTTGACATTCACAAGTGTTAGGCTAACAAAAGCGGGTTCCACCCCTCATGTATATCATGCTCATTATTCCTACTACGCTCCCCTAACACTTACAATACAACCCTCAATAACACTCAAACCTTTATTATTTTCTACATAACCTCCTTCTATTTGCTTCCTGTACTCATACATGTCTTTAGAATTTAAAGTATTACAGGCTGTCAAACGCCTGCCCGAGGCAAGAACACCACCAACCCAGTGAACCAAGCCGATGTTCGAGATTCAACCACCTCATGGACCACCACAAGGATACGAGGAATTCTCAAGACATCAACCCAACATGGGCATCCACCTGAACCTATCCAGGAAACCTGGCACCATTTCGGTACTCAACCCGGCGTCTAGCACCTCATCGATCATCAAAAGTTCATTGTTCTTCTCGAATACTCAAGTCAAGAACGTTCGTGCAAACTTGTAACCTTAGCAATCACTGTACGGCCCACATAAAATGTGCCAAAATAAACGGCATTTGCACGATCACGGCCACAGGCAACAAGCTGGTTAAACATTCCCCACCAGTTATTCAACTTTAATCTACAACTGCATCATATAATTCTATACCCTAGATTTCGGAACCTAGCTCCTTTTACCCAACATACCTACCTCTAAATTTTAAAAAATTACTAACGTCCCTCTTCTTTCCATTTATAAAGTTATCCTGACGTTAACTTCCGATCCGTTCTTTTTTTTCGCTTTTCAGCTAATCGGCTTACGCAAAGGAATTTCTCTTTTGGGCAATGCCCCAGTTTTTTTATCTTAGATTGGTTTACGCCCGAGGTACCATCAGGTGGAGCGGGCTTCCCCCACTTTTCTGTTAGGTTATTTTTCTCGCATGGGGGATACACTTTGCCATGGACATCAGCATTCGCACGTTTTCATGAACGCTGGATTCATGACGAAGACAAAGCAGCGACGACATCATGGCGAACGCGGAGCCGGGCGAGTTCCGATTTTCTGTCATTGCAGCTACGTAATTCCTTTGAATTATGTGCCCAGTTTTTGTGCCCAGTTTGGTTAATGTGCCCAGTTTGGTTAATGGCCTGTGCCCAGCCAGGCCATTAACCAGGCTAACATCTCCGGTTCATCAATAAAGTGTTCTCTCTCTGTATGTTGTGCCTTATTAGTCCATTAGTTAGCAGGCGTTTGAGTTGTATTGCTTGCACGTGCAGCTTTTTCGCAGTGGCATGCTTTTGTCATGTACGATTTTGACGCCATCAGGGCTCAACGGTTGCAAATGGCGGTGTCCGAGTCAATTGTGGGGCGTGTTTCAGAGGCGCGATATCTGAACGAATGCTGATGCGGTATGCCAATTCACTATTTCTCTTTGTTCACAGGTGCGGGTATACCTGTGACTTCGTTTATTCGTGTCACCGAACCCGTTCCACACGGCTACAAGCAACAACGGACACGCTGTTCGAGGAGCTCGATAACGGCAACTTGTCCGATGTAGACGGTGAATTTGATGACTCGGACGACAAGAGTGTGCAGCCTTGTGCCTCTGGTGAAGCTCCAATGGAGAGCGACAGTGAAAGCTCTGATGACGAGAGTGGACTGGACATATCTGGTGGCTAGAAAAGAAAACTGCTCAAGGCACCGGACACGACGTACAAAGGTGATGTCAGCGAAGCATCGGAACTTGGAGAGTTGCAGTCCCCCTACGAATATTTCAAAGGGTAATGTGCCTAATAGTGCATTCGTGGAGCTGGCTGAGAAAACAGACTGGTACTCGGTGTTCTACGAAGGGAGCTCCGTCAACACCGAGGCAGAAATAAGGTGTCTAGTCACACTGCATCTCACAACGGGTGTTCTACATTACCCGAGGCTCAGACCCTACTGGAAGCCGAACACGAGGTGCGATCTCGTGGCGTCTGCACGAATTTCACGCAACCGCTTAGAAAGGCTGCGCAATAACCTGCACATTGTGGACGTAAATTACCCGGACGCTACTGACCGTCTCTGGAAGGTGAGGCCACTACTTGACGTCTTCCAGAGCAAGTGTCAGTCACTTGTTGCAGAGGAGTGCCTCTGCATAGATGAGCAGATGGTGCCCTTCAAAGGGCGCCTCAACATAAAGCAATATGTCAAAGGAAAGCCTCACCCATGGGGCATCAAAATATTTATGCTCTGTGGTGAATCTGGCCTTGTTTATGACTTTCTACCCTATCGGGGGTCCACAACAAAGACCACATAACACACGAAGCAGCAGTATGGCGTTGCAGGTGCAATAGTGTTGCATTTAGCGGGCCGAATACCATCTGGTGTGGGACACAAGCTTTTCTTCGACAACTATTTTACATCTATGCCGCTGCTTTGTGAAATGTTATGTAAAAGAATATTTGGTGCTGGCACTGTAAGATCAAACAGGTGCGAAAAGTGCCCTTTGAAGACTGAAAAAGAACTGAAAGAAAGTAGCTGCACTTCTTCAGACTGCGTTGTGAGCGCTGATGGAAACATAGCGATAACAAGGTGGATGGACAACAGAACTGACTCCTGCGTCGAATTTTGTTGCTATTGAGCAGGAAGATAGCGTTCATCATTGGAACAAAGCGGAAAAGTGTTTCGTGGACGTGAAGCGACCAGCAGTCATCAACGTATACAACTGCAGCATGGGTTCTTCATATCACTTTATCGGACTACCATTCGCTCACGAAAGTGGACGTTGAGAATGACATTCCATTTCATGAACCTCGCCGTGGTGAACGCATGGCTTGAGTACAGGCGTCACGCGGACAAACGGAACCTCCCTAAGCAGCTTGACCTGCTCGACTTCACTCTGGTAGTCACTGAGGCACTGTCGGCTGCTGGGTTGAAACCTGTGGCACCGAAGAGGGGGAGGCCTTCATTCTCACCACTGCAGGTTTCAAAACACCCAAGGATGGCAGAAAACAGACCTGTCCAGGATGTAAGGTTTGATCAGCTAGGCCATTTCCCACTTCACAATGAAACAAGGGAAAGAAGGTGCAAGATGGAAGGCCGCACAGGAAGAACTCACATAATGTGCGAAAAATGCAAGGTCCACCTGTGCATAATGAAGTCACGAAATTGCTTCAGGCCTTTCCACATGTGTGTATATAATCTCTCTTCGATGTTTTTGATCACTTTCACCCTTTTGAATTGTTTCATGTCCTTTTGAATAAAGTTGCCACATAATTCACTTTGCAACCATTGAGCCCTGATGTACGTTTTTGACACCATACTTGTAACTTTGTAAATACTCATGCTATGAAGTTGAAATTTTATGGTGATGTTATTTAGGTCCTAAACACAAAAAAATGCATTGACAAAATCTGCAAAGAAAATAAAAAAATCAGGGCTCAAAGGGTTATTCAAGTTTTGCATAACAACATATTATGGAGTAAATACATATCATCGGCATCATATCTCATGGCAATCTCACCCTGCTGACCATTACCGCTTTCCATTTTGTAAGCTGTAACTTCTCATCACCTCATTTCCAAATACCTGCCATTCACATCTACACTGACGGCTCCTTTACCTCCTGTTCAGCCACAGCAGCTTATATTGTTTTTTCGAACTCTCACAGCATACTTCATCATCGCACATTTCACGTTGAACAGGCATCAAGCGCACTCATGACCGAACTCATTGCATTTCAAGAAAGTTTGTATTATATACAATCCCTCTCTAACCACTCGACCACTTCGCATACACATTTATACGGATTGCCTCTCTTTGTTTACCACACTGAATGGTTTACCTGATAGGGACATCAATTTACGTAACATTAAATACACACTTCGCAATCTCACCAAATCTGGTAACCGGTGTTTTCTTTACCAGGTCCACTGCCACAGAGGCATCTTCTCGAACGATTTGGCACATTATCTGGTGGCACATCCAATACCCAATAGTACTACACGTACCTTAAACATCCCTGCCCAATTCATTAAAACTCAATTTTACAGCAACTTTAGCTCGCGAAATTCTGTGCTTTCTGTGTTTTTGTACGTCCATTGCTCACTTTTTGTAACAATCTTTTTCTGGAAATATTGAGTACTTACTTCACTAATATTTAAAATGGCATGGAGAAGTGCTACAATGCACTGGCAACTTCATTACAGGAGAAAAGGAAACAACCTCCACCAGCAGCTCAGACTCTTCCGGCCACTGGATGCCTAGAAGTTGAGGATGTTGGACAAAGAGAGGAAGATGGTGCCATGGCGCCACCTACTAAAGGGCATGCATCCATCAACAGAAAAATAGCCAGCTTCAGAAGAAGGTGAAAGTATTGCAGCAAAACAAGTGAAGGCTCAGCAAAAGAAATGAGGTGGCTCGGGAAATAATGCACCCACAAGCGAAATCTCCTGTCCGAGGAAGGCACAGGAGTATTGGGTGCGACTTTCTTGCAAGATTCAGCAGTGACATTGCAGGGCACAAGAAAAACAAAAAGGCAAATACCCCTCCGAGCTACATGCATTTGCTTTAATGCTTCACTTTTGCTCACCAGCTGCTCCGAATACATTCAATCAAAATTCAATGGAGCTCTACCAGCACTTCGTACACTCATAGTGGTACTCGTCAGTAAATGGGGAGCCACAGTTCACAGCTGAATCCTTCCCTCTTGAGAAACTCGCTAAAAGTGTTGATAACGTGCATTGCGCCAAATAACAAACATGTCTATAAGAAAAATAGAGCCTGTTGAAAACAAGGTTGTTGGTTATGTTGGCTTATGGACAGGCATGCAAGGTGACAGCATTCTGGAGGCAAAGAACGCCTGTGAATGCATGCTTGTCGGGTTGAATATGCAACTGAAGTTGCCTGTAGGCTATGTTCTTATTGATTCGCTCACGGGGTCCGAAAGGCTAGGCTGATGGGACAATGCATTGAGAGGTTGGAAGCAGTAGGGGTGCAAGCAAGTTGTTCCATTCACTTTTTGATGATGCTGCATGTAATTTCACAATGGCAAAGTGTCTTGGTGCAGATATCCAACACAGCAGTGAGCACTTTAAGACAAGCTTCAAAAACTCTAGTGATCCGAGCAAGCCCGCCACAAAACATTAGATGCATGTCACATGGTGAAGCTAACCCACAATTCACTGGCAACTAAGTTACTTTGTTGATGAGGATAGCACATTTGTGCAATGGGCAAATGTTAAGTCTGGTTTTTTGGCACAAAGGCAACTCACGCTATGATGCCACAAGGCGTTGAGATACGACTATTAGAATGGTGTAGGTCTAAAGCTGATGGAAG
>CM023487.1:84384914-84556507 GCA_013339685.2 Hyalomma asiaticum | reverse complement strand
GTCCGTCTTGTTGCCCATAAACGAGACGTTTCCTGAACGTCTTTGAAACGTCTTCAAAAAGCTGGTCTTTTCGACGGCTTGGGGGAGCCTCCAATAATCCCATTTACCGGGATTTCTGAATCCGTTTAAAGACTTACCAAAGACGTCATCAAAAAGCTGGTCTTTTCGACGGCTTGGGGGAGCCTCCAATAATCCCATTTACAGGGATTTCTGAATCCGTTTAGAGACTTACCAAAGACGTCATCAAAAAGCTGTTCCTGAAATGTTAGCCGTAATCTGAAAAAGAAGCCGGAATAGTGCTCGGGAACGGGGCGCGCCCACCAAAATTTTGATCTGGTTACCACCCTCAGAATGTAAGCTAACGCCTGAGGGGTACAAATAACCACAAAACATTTTTTTGCACCCCTCAGGCATTAACTCCGTGGTTCTGAAGGTGTCAACGGGATCATAATTTTGGGGGGCACCCCCATCCGCGGACGCCGTCCCTGCCTTTGTGGTAGTAGCTGCGACCTGCTATGTTATCAGCAGCACCATAATCTTTTCGATGCTGCAGAGTGGGGGGTAATGCCAGCCGAATACTTTCGTAGTTACGTCCTAGGAAGAAGTCCAGGCATCGCAGTTGCCTGGAATTCTTTTTTTTTTTCGTGGTTAAAGGCATCAGCACTGAGTGCAACAGAGCAAAAATAGTGCAGTAAGGTAGGTACACAGTTCGCAACAAGGCTTCATCAGTGTTACCATTTAAGTCAAAATTGGCTGTCATGAATACAAAAATCAATCTAGCATGTAATTTGTTGAGTATGAAGCAAATCTACCAAAAATAGTAATGACATTACTATATCTTTCTGCAGTGAAGGATAGACAGTTTCATGGCAAGCGGCCTAGAAAGGAGGCCTCTGTGCCAATGATCACTCAGTCGAAACACTGCTACATCATCATTTTATTGAGAAACTAACTTGTGCAAGTTCAAAAAAGAAGAAAGTGAGAAATGCCAGAAAAACAAAACAACAAATATTCAAGAGCAACTGCAGAAGAAATACTTTAAATATATTTGGAACTTATTAAACACTAGAGGCTCACAAAAGAGCACTAGTAGTCACACAATAATCAACAGCCAAACGACTATGCGCTTTTCACCATGAGAGCAGCGCATCCGGTTATATGAGCAGAGACAGAACAATGGATGACTGTGTGACAGCCGCTTTCAATCACGTTATGCAGTATCTTCACCGCATAAAATCAAGGAATATAAACACAAGAACTCAAATATGACTCAGACATGAAAGTGAAAATTTGTCTAGGACATCAGCTGATGTAATGAAGCAAACTTTAAAAGACAACCAAAAATATCAATCAAGTGTCAACGAATATTGACCAAAGTGACCTTCAAAGAAATTAGCGCATGAAATATTAACAAAATCGGTATAATGAGCAAGGTCGCAATGCAGCGCACAATCTCTCACAGCGAGCAACGTTACATCGAGGCAACCTCCATTTCATAATGAAGCTACATACGTGCTCGAAGTTGAATACAGTGGAGACAGCATTGAGGCGACGAAAAAGAAAAAAAGAAGCAATATTCTCAATTACATATACAAAATACAGATGTGGCTCTCTACAAAGCACTGTATTATGCACATATATGCAAATCTGACATGAACGGAGATCAAACTGGCAAGCATCAGTTGGAAGCCAAAAAAGAAAAAAAAGAGAAGATGTTGGCACCCAGCACATGAAGCTATTCCTAAAAGGGACTTCATATAACCATCAGGTCTACATGTGCAGGATTAAACTGAGAGTTTTCGAATTTCGCCCTGTTTCACATTTAAGGAAAACACTGTTACCTTATACCTAGTCATTAAACAAAACACTTCGAACAGCCAACTCCTTTGAGAATGCAACCTCCACCAAACGCGCAAGCAGTTCACGTTCACGCTCATCAAAAACTAGTTGTAGTGTCCAGGCTTAGTGCAGCTGGTGAATACGATGCTACTGGCATCATATGACACGCTGAAACCGCCGTCGCGGAAATGCTTTCAATGTAGAACCTCGGTGGGGCCGTGGTAGAACACAGTTGGTGCCCTATCAGGTTATCCGTACAACCGCCGATTAAACCGAATGTATTCCTGCAAACGAAAAAAAAAAAAATGGGGCCGCTATTTTCTATAAAGCTGTTCTACAACTGTGCTTTGAGGAACGAAATTTGAAATGCATCTCTGTCATAGACTGCGCCCTTTACAGGAAGTGTTCATAATATCCTGCAACTTGCAATAGATAAACACTCGAAATGAATTTTCCTCGAATGCCTGGTACTTCTGCACTGCTGCCTGCACCATATATATATATATATATATATATATATATATATATATATATATATATATATATATATATATAAATTTAACGAAGCAACAAACTATGAAGCCTAGGAAAACACAGAATTTATTGGGGTTCTTAATTGTAGTATTATACTTGTGAAGTAGGAAGGAATTTAGGCGGACGAAAAGACAAACCTGCCTTCTGTGGGAACCGAACCAACGACCTTCGGATAAGGCGTCCGATGATCTACCGCTGAGCTACGAAGGCGGTCGTCTCCACCCCCACCCCCCCGTCCCTTTTATCGGGTCTATGTGCACATACAATCTAACACTCACAGGATTGTATGTACCTATGTACATATATACGAAGGTCAGCGAGTTCCACCGAAGCTTGGACGCTCGTGCTAGATGCCCAGCGATGAAAAGGAAGAGAAGAAAGAAGTCAGGATACAACAGCCGGCCTGCGGCAAAGGCGCTGTGTCTATGTCTCTATCATTTACAATATACAGTGGTGTTCGGGCCATCTCCGCAGGAAACTTGATGCATCTCCTGATGCTACCACCGCCGAATAGTATGGCACTCGTGAACGTTAAACTGCACATTACTGATTCGTAGTTTATTTTGGACGCATTCCCATACACAGCATGTAGAAATCGGGTGACACACATGCTTCACACTTAGACTGTGAGAATATTCTTCGAGGCGTGCTTACGTGCTCACTGCGCACTCGGTATGAAAGGGTCCCTGCAACACTTTTCGAACGCACTGAGCAAACGGTGCCAATCAATCGTTGAGGCTTCTGTGAACGTGTGAGCCAAATGTTATTGTGCTGCAAGCAGCAGTGGATTTGCAGTTTCATTTTAAATACATCATGCAATCGCCTGCAATTGTCCCAACAACTGACGTCACTAGCAGCACCGACCAACGACTTGCCTGCTCTTCTTTCAACAAGTAACGTCACTGGCGCCAACGACTAGGTCCCTTCGCTCACCTCGGTCTTTTTAAAGACAGGCACTCAGATTGCCTTTATTTCTTTAATGCAAAATGAACAAATATATATAGGCAAATGAGTTCTGCGCAAACCCGCAAGGGTGGGTAACGTTTGCCTTGTGCTACAAAACGGGTGGCTGCTAATTTTTCCTTTCATGAACAAATATATAATTGCAGACTACCTTTCCGTGACCGTAAGTTCAGCCAGTGATATATCTGCCTCGAAAAAAGTAGTCGACGGCCTAGTGACATTTGTTGGAAAGAAGAGCAATGTTAATTACAGCTGTGTTTGAAACCAAATAAAAAATTCCCTGGTGCACGCAGCTCAATAATACTTGGCTCACACGTTCACAACAACCTCCACGACTGTTAGGCATCGTTTGCCATCGAGATTCCAAATGTCGCAGGGCTCCTTTATTAAATGGGACCTTCAAGGTCGCGCGATCTACGGGCACAGTGACTGCGCATCACATCTGTGCATAGCATCAACAAATTTTCGCTGTGGCTTCGATTTCGCCTGCACAAAACTGCCTTCAATGGCCTGATAATAGTGAATTTAGTACAATGCAACGAAATATGGCTCATTTGGGGTAGCGAGTATGTCACGGGGTAGGAGGAAAACGTCAAACGTTCCGCTGAAAACTGTTAAATGGCACCGTGGCTTTGATTTGACGATATAGGTATAGGCATGCACAGCTGGATCCCGGCACCGGACAAGCTGGCGGCGCCCGTACTAAATAATAAAAATAAACAAAATACGTCCAAACGTTCATGTATAAGTCGTCGTAACACGCCGCTCACCCATAGCCCGACGTACTAATTTAGTTCGTCGTTCGTCGCCTTATCATCACTGTCCTACGCTATCAGCCCAGCAACATGGTTCAAGTCTTCACTCCCCAGTCCGTACCACGTGAAACACTGGACAGCTTATGGCATACCAAAAATCTACTGTACACAACAGCGTCCCTGTAACACCACTGTGGAACCAGATAACAGGTCGTGTAATTATTTTGGTATTTGCGGTCTGCAAGAATAACGAACCCCAAATGCAGAAAACCGCAACAGCGTGGACAATGAGAAATAATAATAACGAACATTCGCAAACGAGTCACATGCCTCTGACAAAGTTTAAATATGACCGAGAACGAGCACAACGACACTCATGCTCATATGAAGGCTGAGCTGCGAGAAGTCATTCCACCACCATAAGACGTCATGATTGCCTGCTTCAGTTCTGCTGACATGCCACAATAAACAATGCGCGATTTTCACATCCACATCACATGCACGTAAATTTCGCAGCTCTGAACTGAAATCTCACGACTGCAATGCAACAGTGAAAGGACGCGCGGCAACGCTTGCCCTACAACACGCGATATCACATGCATGTATTCGTCTGTGTAAGAC
Source organism: Hyalomma asiaticum (assembly GCA_013339685.2). NCBI lineage: Eukaryota > Metazoa > Arthropoda > Arachnida > Ixodida > Ixodidae > Hyalomma > Hyalomma asiaticum. The sequence continues at coordinate 84,551,795 of CM023487.1, read as the reverse complement.
ACGAGTAAATTACTACTACCCGACATTGTTGTACATGCGCTGCACTCGCTACCCGTAACGACAAAATGACAGGATAGTGGGAACGAAGCCAATGCACTCGTTACTCACTAATCAGACTGAACACGCACATAGACCTAAGAAAATTTCAGAATGCAATCATACACGATGATCTGAATAATAAAACCACAGTTGCGTTGCTTTGCGTTTAATGCGTCAACTATCTTAGACCTTACATAGCATTAATCCTCCTTGTATCTGTCAGACCGATTCGCCCTATCCACGGAACACATGAGTGATCTCACAGGCATCATGCTAAGCCATTCAAATGTGGTACTTACATTTATTTTCGGCGAGACGTAGTTATTGGTGTTACGGGATCCAGTCACAGAAGCGCCGGAATTGAACCAGGGTTAACATAAGGAGGAAAGTAGAAAGAACATAATGCCACCACACAAACACACGCAGCAGCTGCAGCACGCTAACAGAATTTTCCCAGAAACGAAGGAAGAGCCGGCCGCCAACAACTTGACCACACTGACTCCACGACCAACCACGCAAACGAGCTTTGCTGCCTTTGCTTCGTGTCTCCGCGTGTTTGCGCCAGCCTGCGCCCTCTCGCCTCATCTCCCCGGTAACCGGCGAGAAGGAGCCAGACATTCTGGCGCCTCCCTCCCGGCCCCATTGCAGCTGGCGACACCTCGGCGCCGTGCATTGTGTCGACGCCCGCCGACGCTTTGGGGAGGGAGGGGGTGGGGGGCGGTATTCTTCCACGTCTGCTTACCGTCTTGCGTAGGACGTTTCGAAGACGGATTCATTGTCCCTTTGATGTCGCTGCCCCTTAGTTCGCGTGGCTGACGTCTCAAAGACGTCAGCCACGCGAACCAAGACGTTAATCCCCCAATAAGACGTCTTTTTGGTCTTGTGTGCTAGCTGGGAAGATGTCGGAGCCGTCGTTCCCTCAAGGTGCCGTTAGGTGAAGGAGCCCGCCTTCAATCCCCTGGTCGGCAGCTTGTCAACCGTTTCGCTGACAGCGGGATGAGCGGGTGAAGAACAACAACGGAGGGACGAAGAAGTTAACTGGGTCCAAGCCCTTCAGCGGTTACGGCGCCCCAAACGCTCACAGCGGAACGACCGCTGGCTGCCACTCGCTGCATGTATTCCGGCATATACCTACAAAAAATCGTTCGAATCTCACATACGAAGGAAATTATAGGATTCAAGAAATACGTTCCGAGTGGTTCACTCTTTGAGCTGTTGGATGGACACAGACAGGACCGAACAAGTTTTCACTTGATGCTGTCATGCAAAATATGGCGAATGGCGCCGCTCTTATCTCAGTTCACTTCGTATCAAAGATTGCAACTAATAACACTCCTAGACTCTGGCAGAACATCTTTCCTACGTATGGCACAGTGCACGTAAATTGTTTCTTTCATAGCTCTACTATTTTATTGGAGCAAATATCCTGTGGGGTTCACAGATATCTGCCTATTCTATTAGATTCGGCACAAGTATCATCTGGCAAAAGTTTGTCTAAACATGGTTTAAGTTAAATTTATACTGCTGTACTCTCAGCTGATCATATCTGTCCGTTCATAGCGAACTATTCTATTATTATTATTATATTATTATTATCTTAATATGAACACATTCATCGCAAGGGCAATATTTCCTCAATCTAAAAGGTATTGTGATAGTTATCATAGAAAATGCAGTGACAGCGGGCAATGTGAAGTTTATCTTCTTTGAACTAATTTCAATATCGTTTTTGGCCGCCAATATTATCACGGAAAATTCAAGTTCACATGTTCAGGAATACGGGAACTTAAGTAAGTGTTGCTTACCGGCAGTTTTGGGGCCGCCATACCCACTGCCGCTGGTCCCACCTTGTGGCAAACGAAGATTCATCAGTGAAGACGACCTTCGCCCAGTGTTCCTCGGTCCATTGCAGATGCTCTCTTGCGAAGTCGAGGCGTTTCTGCTTGTTTGCTGCACTTACGATCGGCTTCTGAACTGCCGTGCGAGATTTAAGGCCTGCCGCGTAGAGGCGACGTTTCACGGTTGTGTTGGAAACATGCGCCTGCCCTGTACTTTTCTTGATTTCCTCAACACTTGCAGTAGGATTGTCCACAGCTGCTGCAGCTATGGCCATGTCCTCATCTTCGGTTGTTACTTGCGGTCGTGCTTTGCGTGGAGCATCCTTAATCCTTCGTTCAGTCCGATATGCCTGGATGATTCGGTTAACCGTGGAGAGTGGCGAATGGCCCTGCAGGCTCAGGTCCACAATGTCCCTCCTTTTGCTTTCTGGAACACGCGACATAGCTGCTTGTCGAAAGTTCGTCGAAAAGTGGTGCAGCCTTCCTAGGTTGCAGCCGTTTTTGTTACCGAGGGAGTGACAGAAAATAGCAACAAAATAGAAAGACCACAATTTCTAACTGAAATGCTCATAGCGTGATGTTAGGCCAGCCAATCAAAATACTCTCAGTAAATCAACGGCTTGCGACTTGAGCGTATACAGCTTTTTTCATTGGACAGGCAACACAGCTAACTTGAGGATCATATGCAACCCCTTATCCGTATCGTCAGAAGATAAGAATGTGCGATGCCCATACTACACGAACCGCAACAGACCAGCCACGGGCAATCTTGGAAGTCCAGAATGTGTCGACGCAGCAGAACTGTCTGGGCGATTTAGATTACCCGTATACTGCTGTTACTGCAGCGACCAAGGCGACACAAAAAGCGAACTGGACATCACAGACGCCAGAGCCGTCCCATGAATTCTCCCGGTTCTGTCCCTTCGAGCGGCTTAGGTCTCGCTAAGGTGAAATCGGGCGAGAAGGTAGGCTTCTTCAGCAAGGGCCCCAAGACTCTTGTAGGACATTGTCCAAAAATATGCTGAGGTTAAAATTATGGCGCATATGACGCTCCGCGAAGAAAAGACCCGGCACATACAAGCGCTGTGTGTGGCGTGTACGGCTTGTGGGTTGAGCATAGAGAAGACGGAAACTAAATCAGGAGTATGGGGTACTAAAACTGACCGCGGAGGTGAGGAACGTCAAGAATCTGACACAGTCCATGGGATTTTATCGTACATTGAGAGCATATAAATTGTTGTGATCGCTGCGTTTGGCAACGGGGGGGTTTCGACCCCCTCCCACGCCTAGCCGTGCGTGGCTCAGCCGTGTCCGGGGAAAAGGGGAACCTGGGGGTTGAGCCGATGCCGGGTGATTGGACCTTTAAGGCCCCCCGGCAGAGGCAACACACCCCTTTGGCCCGTGCTTCCCGTAGACGGCACCCCCGGGCTGACCCACCCGGGGGAAATCGGCAGTCGCCCTTTCCTGTCCTCCTCTTCAATCTTCGTCTTTCTCTCTCACTTTCAAGCTTTCCTGTCTTCTCCTCATTTCCTTTTACTTCCGATTTTCTGGGCGGCAAGGGTTAACCTTGTGTATGTGCCCTCCCTTGGGCACGATATATTGGGTTATAGCAGCTATGTATAGCTGGCGTCTGCATGTGCTATCTATACACTGTAGCGTCCCCTTGTTGGGCTCGGTGGTGGGTGGCTACCATAGCTGCTGAATTAAGAAATATTTCATGGGTACTCCGTTTCCTCCCCTCCCTGATCGCTCTATGAAAAGAGGGCGCACCGAAGTTACACCAGACTTTCTAGCACCACACATGGACAACTTTCCCCGGTATCATGTAATCCATAGTGAAGATACTGACAAGCCAGCAAGAGGCATCTCCCCTTTTCTGGTGGCTAAATGCCTCGAACAAACCCTAGGACTAGGACATAAAGTGACTAAAATGGCAAGCGGGGACCTCCTCCTTGAAATTTTCAGCAAAGCCCAACATGACAAACTTTCAAGCCTTGAAACCTTTGGAGACACTCCAATAAATATAACTGAACATAAATCGATGAACACAGTCCGCGGTGTAGTCAGTGACGATGACCTGATCGCTCTTACCGAAGCCGAACTACTGGACGGCTGGAAGAAACAAAATGTCATTGATGTGAAGAGAATTAAGATCCGTAGAGATGACAAGGAAATCTCCACCAAGCACCTCATCCTTACTTTTGGCTCGAGCAGGCTTCCAGAACACATTGAAACAGGGTACATGAAAATTCGTGTCCGTGCCTACATCCCAAACCCCAGACGATGCTTCAGATGTCAGAAGTATGGCCATGGATCATTGAGCTGCCGAGGGCGACCAACCTGTGCCAAATGTGCCGATCATGACCATGCTGCCGATGACTGCAACAACACACCCCACTGCGCTAATTGTGACGGTGGGCATGCCTCCTACTCTCGATCTTGCCCTGCATGGAAAAAAGAAAAGGAAATTATAGCACTGAAATTTAAAGAAAATATCTCTTTTAAGGAAGCTAGAAAACGCTTTTCCATTGTGCAATATGCTACCTACTCTGATGTGACACGCCAGGGGGCAGTGTCGCAACAGACTCTGGCTACCGCTCAAACCCCACCCAGGGGTTCAGCGGTGTTGCAACCAGCCCCCATGGCGGGTGCGGCTGTTGCTGCCCTGCCATCAACTAAGGGCCAGCGGCCTAACAGCCCAGCGGTCCAAGCGGCCCCGCCTCGCGAGGTGAGGTCGCAACTTCGTCCAACGTCGCGCTTATCGCGACGATCCAGTGCTTCCCAGGAAGCAATGGATACCACTGTGGCCACATCGACACCATTGGTGTCGAAGGATCGGCGCAGCTCTCTTGAGCGAGCCGCAAAAGAAAAGCAACGAGTCAAGGCTCCGGAAAAGGGACCTTGACTTAATAATTTCGTATACAGAGTGCTTTCCCCCTCTTTCCTGAAATGGCGACGCAGATACTCCAGTGGAATGCTAGAGGCCTTCTGCATAATCTGGATGATGTCAAAGAATTAATTACTAGGTTTAACCCGAAAGTACTCTGTATTCAGGAGACACACCTAAAACAACGAAATAGTAACTTTTTAAATCAATATGTAGTATATCGCAAAGATCGTGCTGACGACCTTGCCTCATCAGGTGGGGTTGCTATAATAGCAGTAAGATCCGTAGCGAGCCAGCAGCTACAGCTTAGAACTACCCTCGAGGCAGTGGCAATCCGTGCCATCATGCTTAATAAGCTGACGACTATATGTTCTATTTATATTCCTCCTGGGCAAAGATTGAACAGGGCAGAATTTGAATTAGTGATTAACCAGCTCCCACATCCATATATCCTTACTGGCGACTTTAATGCGCATAACCCGCTCTGGGGCGACTCCCGATACGATGCGAGAGGACGCCTAATAGAGCAGTACCTCTTGAACTCTGGTGCGTGCCTTCTAAATAAAAAAGAGCCGACATTTTACAGCACAACACACAACACGTACTCTGCCATAGACCTAACAATCTGTTCCGCAGACCTTCTACCTTGTTTAGAATGGAGTGTCATTAAAAATCCCTATGGTAGCGATCACTTCCCAATCTGCATCAAAACATCAGAACATTGTTACATACCGCACAACCCTCAGTGGAAAATATCGTCTGCAGATTGGGAGAAGTTTTATCGACTGACCCATGTGCCCCGAAATGCTTTCGAAGGTCTAAGTATAGACGATTTTGTGGCCCGTTTCACTGCTTTCATGGTTGATGCTGCATTAGAATGCATTGCAGTAACAAATGGTGTCCCGAAGAAAAAGCGCGTGCCATGGTGGAATGAGCAATGTCGGAGTGCACGGAAGAAACAAAACAAAGCATGGGGTTTGCTTAGGCAGTGCCCAACGGCAGATAATCTCATAAATTTCAAGAAAGCAAAATCTGAGGGGAGGCGGACTCGACGCGTTGCAAAACGAGAGAGCTGGGTAAAATATGTCTCAAGTATAAACTCCTATACACAAGAAGTAAAAGTATGGACCCGTCTCCGGAAATTATTTGATAGGCGCCCAATTTCCCTGCCTTTGGTTGACGGCCAAGGGAACAGTCTTGAAGACCAGGCCAATGTACTCGGAAAACATTTTGAGTGCACTTCGAGCTCGTCACACTACTCGGCTGACTTTCAAAAATATAAGGAAATAGCAGAAAGAACAGCGCTAAACCGCAAGGGTACTGGAAATGAACCGTATAACCGTCCCTTTGGCATAGCTGAGTTCAGAGCTGCCTTGAATAGCTGTCCGATGACATCCCCCGGAGCTGACAGGATTATCTACGCAATGATAAAGAACCTCCACCCTGATGCGCAGATGGTGCTGCTGTCACTTTACAACATCATCTGGACGACAGGACACATTCCTGCAACATGGAAAGAGGCTATTGTAATCCCTGTGCTAAAACAAGGCAAAGATCCATCTTGTGCGGCGAGTTACCGCCCTATTGCACTGACTAGCTGTTTGTGCAAGTTATTTGAAAAGATGATCAATCGCCGGCTGTTATACTTTCTCGAAACAAACAAGTTACTTGACCCACAGCAGTGTGGCTTTAGGGAAGGCCGTTCCACGACTGACCATCTGGTTCGTATTGAGGCATACATCCGTGAGGCCTTTGTCCATAAACAATACTTCCTTTCCGTGTTCCTCGATATAGAAAAGGCTTATGATACTACCTGGCGTTATGGAATCTTACGGGACCTGTCTGCAATCGGTATTCGTGGCAGTATGCTCAATGTGATAGAGAGTTACTTAAGTAATCGCACGTTTCGTGTCAGAGTAGGTAACTCCCTGTCCAGGCCTTTTATTCAAGAAACAGGAGTACCACAAGGTGGAGTGCTTAGTTGTACCCTTTTTGTCATAAAGATGAGTTCTCTGCAATCGTATATCCCGCGAAACATATTTTATTCCGTATACGTTGATGACGTTCAGATAGGATTTAGATCTTGTAACTTGGCAATCTGTGAGCGGCAAGTACAGCTGGGACTGAATAAGGTGTTATCCTGGGCAACTGCGAATGGATTTAAACTAAACCCCCACAAAAGTTCCTGCGTCCTTTTCTCCAGAAGGAGAGGTTTACACCCAGATCCTGACCTTCATCTCCGGGGTCAGCGCTTACCTATAAATGTAGAGCACAAGTTTTTGGGGATAATTCTAGATGCTAAGCTAACGTTTATACCACATATGAAGTATCTGAAAGGCAAGTGCATACAGACCATGAACATCCTAAAGGTATTGTCCCGCACAGCATGGGGAAGTGATAGAAAATGCCTCATGAACTTATATCGAAGCCTTGTACGTACGCGCCTAGACTACGGTGCCATCGTTTACCAGTCTGCCACACCAAGCGCCTTAAAGATGCTGGATCCTGTGCACCACCTTGGTATTCGGCTGTCTACAGGGGCATTTAGAACAAGCCCCATAGAAAGCCTGTATGTCGAAGCAGACGAATGGTCACTACACTTGCAAAGGGCCTACTCATCCTTCATGTATTTCTTTACAGTAAACGCTAACAAGGAACATCCCGCATATTTAACTGTGAATGACTTGTCCAGCTCTGAGCTCTTCCGTAACCGGCCTAGGGTCAGAGAACCGTTCTCGTTGCGCGTAAGAAAACTATCTGACGATATATGTATGCCACTAGTTGAACACCATCTAATGGCCCCCTATATAGGTCTTCCGCCATGGGAGTGGCAGGTGATAGATTGTGATCTGTCTTTCGTAGAAATTACGAAACATGCACCAGCTGCGCACATTCGCATGCACTTCATGGAACTTCGACATAAGTACTCTTGTCCCGAGTTCTACACTGATGCATCGAAGTCTAATGTCGGCGTTTCGTATGCAGCAGTTGGCCCATCCCTTTCAGAATCTAATGCGCTGCATCCTCAGACGAGCATTTTTACGGCGGAAGCGCATGGTATACTCTCTGCTGTAATACACATAAGAAATGCGAAGCTAAAGAAGACGATTATCTATACAGATTCCTTAAGTGTTGTCACTGCTCTAAGGTCACTACAGAAACAGAAAAATCCAGTCCTGAACAAACTCTACTTTATTTTGTGCAGTATGTACGCTGATGGACAGCATGTAACCATATGTTGGGTCCCTGGACATAGGGACATTGAAGGCAATGTGCTTGCGGATAAAATCGCAACTTCGGTAACTGCATACATGTATACATCATCCACAGCTGTTCCCGCCATAGACCTGAAACACTTTGTGCGCAAGAGCTTAAGAAGTCACTGGCAGAGCTTGTGGGACACGAAAACATCAAACAAGCTCCACCTAGTCAAACCAATAATTAAAAACTGGCCACCTACTACTAGAGAAAGACGGATTGACATCATCTTCACGCGCCTGAGAATAGGCCACACATATGGTACCCACTCGTATCTGCTGAATGGAGGGGACCCTCCAGTCTGTATTAAATGTGGCTCATCATTGACTGTCCTACATGTCCTAGTGGAATGCCGTGAAATGGAAGCGCAGAGGAAAGAGCACTTCTTCTTAGCATACAACCGCAACATACCACTTCACCCAGCATTGTTCCTTGGCCAAGAGCCTCTGTTCGACACCAAAGCTGTTTTATGTTTTCTTCGGGATGTACAAATATTACATGTAATCGCTCAGACAAGCACGCAGCACAGCCTCTCACGAGAGGCTCCTGCTGCTGCAATTACTTAAATTAGCACGGGGCCTAGTGGCCCTTGGATGCAAGGGCCTACATAAGGCAGCAGTGCTGCATGCATGCAGGTTCGCGCTGCCTCATTTTACATTAGTATTTAATCTCTACACATGCCTTTTACCTTTTATCATTGTACTCCACAATTTTCTTGGTCGGACCCCTAATCATCGCCATACTTTTATTATGTATGTCTTTTTACGCACTTTACAGCGAATGTTTTTAGGCCCATTTACAGCCAAGTCGCACATACATCCTTGAGTTTTATCACCATCTTCACGCATAACAATTGGCCTGGCGCTCTTTGGCCATGACTGGCCCTTGCGCCACAAAAAACCACATATCATCATCATCATCGCTGCGTTTGGCATAGTAGAGAGAATAATCCTGAAGATGCGTACCTCAAAAAAGGAGAAGCTGTTTTCCAACAGTGAGGCACTGAACTGGTGACCACAGTGTCATTACTCCCGCAGGTATATTGCAGCGAATTACACGTCTAAGCAGAAGGAAAGATACGTAGCAGGGGGCGACAAAGAGTGGGCCCCTGTTCCCCAATAAAAGGCTAGATGAACGGAGCAAACAAAGATATTCGTATAATAATACAGCAGAATAGAAGAGGACCAATGCAGGCCTCTGCGGACAGTAGGACAATTGTGGCCGAATGTTATTATAAACATCCCGATGACGCGTGATATTGTTAGGGCAAGTATATATTGTGCGAGGGACAGTCTACAGTTGTCCAGGCAAAACTACACAGAGCGCACCAGCTGCAAGGGCATCTCCAGCCTGTGCCCCACACCAATGTCTTTGTAGTTGTCGTAGGCAAGCTACGACAATATTCATACTTGTGAAGAAATTCAAGAGATGTCAAGACCAACATCACGGGATGAATAGTCAGCTGGTGTTACTATATCTTCATGAATAGAAAATGAAACAGTGCCCGTACGCACGTAATTTCAGTGCGTGTTATTTCCCGGTGGTCGAATTTTCTCGGAACCTACCTCTAAAGGCCGATTCACACGCGAGGGAAATATCCCGCTTCTCCGCGGACCGAATAGTCACGTGATCAGTTGCATCCAGTGCAGCTGCGGAGACGCCGTATGCACACAGCCGGAGCGCGGCTCGCGGAATCCTCGGGCATACTCTCGACTCCAACGCTTATGCAACGCTCGTCTCGGTTCCAGCCGGGAAAACCACTCGCCTGTTCCACTGTCGCACAACAAAACACATTCGGTCGTTGTCGCAAAACAACAACACGCGACTTTAAGCCGGTAGCCTGCTTCCTAGCCACACCAACCCGACCAATGTTGACAGATTTAACGCTGAATCCTCTCGATCGAGAGCAGACGACCGTCAAACGGGCGGATGGAAATAGCGGGGACACATTTCCATCCGTGCCGCGAGCGGAGGAGACCGGACGAAGCGAGGGCGGCGAGTTTCCATGACGCGCGCGTCACGTGATGCGCCGTCCGCTGCGAAAATTCCTCCTCCGTTCCCTCGTGTGAATCCACCTTAAGCGTCGCTTAGTGGCAAAATCCTTTCACGGACTTGTATCGCCAACCAAGCAAAAACAGTACTCAGAAGTTTGCAACAATGTTAACATTCAACTTCTGCTACGGTATTGAATTTAGAGGGACCGCTCAATTCTCAAATCTCGTAACTACACAACACGTTGGGTTGCTCGAAGCGCGCTTTTCCGCAACACCTTCGCGGTTTCTCAGGCTCTTTAAGTTTGCTTCACAGCAAAACAGGCACGACGCGCTCCCGCGCTTTTCAATCGAAACGAAGCCCCGCCTCCATGCTCTCGTGCGCCTGCGCCTAATAGCTTCGATGCGCGGCCGCACCGCTAGCGCTGGCGCCCCGCGGAGTGAAGCCACGCGGCGCCGTGTTCGTACCAAGAGTGGACGACCCTGTACATTCTCTTCAATTTTGAGTACAGAATTTGGGAGAATATTTGAGATTTTTTGGAGAAGGTGCTCAAAGCCAATTCTCTGTGAAGCTTCCCGGTGATGCTGAGCCTCGAAGTATTTGCCCAATTGGTCATTACGAATTCATTAAGGGCAACTGCGTTATACGCTTTCGTTCGGCTGAGGATCACATCCTTGAGAATTCCGATGGATGCCTTGGAATAGTTATTAGTGTTGTGACCTCTGGTTATCATTCCAGTACGGTACAAGAGCACCCACTCATGCTTAGGCTCCAGAAATGTCTGAACTCTTTTGACATAGGATGTGTGAGGTAGGGAGTGGAGGTGTGTAATCGCTGCGTCCAGTTCATCATGGTCCTCTGCATAGAGTTCTGAAATGTAAATTGGAATGCTGATATGTGTTGATCAGCTTTTAAAGCATGTGGGCATGTTTTGCTTTGTAGTCCTAATGACTACATTTTTGAAATAAATTAGAATATATGCCCTGTGCATGCCATGATAGAGAAGTAGGCTAATGCTATTAGCAATTCTAATGACACGGAAGGCAGCGCAGAAGCTCTACTCTGAGCTCCTGTGTGTCATTTTTGACAAGGACGTAAAGCTGAGCGATTTGGTAACGATTCATTATGCAAGGAAAAGGCACGCAAAAGACGGACACAAGGGAAGAGGAGTGGAAAACATGAATGCCCCACGAACGCCTCTGTGTTCTTGTTGTCCACTCGTCTTCCCTTGTGTCCGTGTTTTGCATGCCTTTTCCTTCATAATTAACGACTCGTGAAATGTTCAAGGAAGGCAGTGGCAAACAGGATACTAAGGCTCCTTGTATAACTTTCTGTGGTTAGAAGGCTCTTATGAGTAGGGCTGTGCAAATAGAAAAATATTTTAGTACGAAGTCATTTCGAATATTTATGTTCAAGCGCAAATCGAATACTTTTGAATAATTATGCAGAAATGTACTGTTAAACATGGGCATAAAATTTATTGCATGGCGTGTATGCCCACAGTGTCATTCAAAAGTCCTGAAGAACAGTACAACATTGAACTTTGCAACATAAGCTGAGGTGACTTCGCTGCAGTACGCGAGTGTTAACTTCGACGCAGTACACGGTGTTAGCTTCGCCGCAGCACACGGGTGTTAGCACTGGTGCAGTGCACTGGTGTTAGCTTTGCCGCAGCACGCGAGTGTTAGCTTCACCACAGTACACAGGTGTTAGCTCCGCCGCCTTACACGAGTGTTAGTTTCGCCGCAGTGGGTGGGTGTTACGCGGCGAAGCGCACTACATGCGGGAATGGGCCCCGTGTCGTGAGCCAAAGCATTTTCCCCCTTAATTACCGAGTTCTTTACGAACGTACTATTCGGACAGTTCGTTCGAATAGTAAAAGTTAAGTGCGAATCGAATAATAAACGCTATTCGAAAATTATTCAAACTTTCGAATATTAACGCACCCCTACTTATGAGAGATGTCCCATCGAAACGCTGCTAGACAAAACGGAATAACAGTTGTTTTCTTTATTGCTGGAGCTACTTCTTGTTTAGAAATCTTGCAATACTGTATACTGTACGACGACGACGGCGAAGACCGTTCGCCGATGAAGCAGCACGTGCGCTCGTGGCGCGTGAAACGAGGCATGAAAAGGGCGCAGCAGCGCTGAGCAAGGGAATTGTCTGCTTGGCTACGGCCGAAGAAGGACGCATCGGCAGCTTCGCTCTGTCGACGGGAACGGCGGGCGTTCAGCTCGGGAGCCCGAGACGCTGGTACTCCGGGGCGTAGCTGTAGACCTCGGCCAAGATTCGAGCGAGGCTCCCGGAGGTGCTGCAGCCGAGGGTTCCGGACGCGCCGCCAACACTCCCCCTTCGAAGGTCGGCCAGCAGAAATTCACCAGCGCGACACGTCACCACTGCGAGCGGGGGACCGTACTCGTACTTAGCCCGGCGGCTAGGCCTAACCCGTGGTCAGGCCACGTCGTCAGTGGAGACGGGGCGACGGCTTCGGAAGCAAGCGGTCTCTTCTAGCCGTCGTAAAGGACAGCGACGACTTCCGCCCGACCAGTCTCTACACCGGCAGTGGACTTGCTGACGACGAGTGGGGACCGCGCCCGCAACGTAAGAACTTTCCGTGTGTTCATCGCGACGGCGTCGGCGAGGCCACAGTGGCCAGAGTCAGTGCTAAGAACAGAGCCGAATTTAGTTTTAAGAAGATTGTCAAAGGCAGCAGAGAGTTTGATTACGATTAGTATTTACCTTTTCTGTGTTAGTTTTCGGGCTGTAGTCATTTGTTCACTGTTGGGTTGTTGTGCCGAGTCGGGCATTTGAAAAGTATTGTCAGATTAGACTGTTGGTTTCATTTGGAGGCAATTCTCGGAATTAGTTTTCTGCTTGTATATATTTGTTCACTTTGGGTTTGCGTTTTCCGTGTTATAAAAGTTTGGTTTGCTGTGAAAAAACGCTACTGTCGTCAAGCGTCTCTCACTCCCTCTCCCACGCTCTTGTTTAGAAAGCTTGCAATACTGTATACGAAACAGCTAAAAAATATAGTTGTATGTGTGGGCTGCAAGAATTCTGGCATTATTTAATGCGAAGATGTAGGCCTAAGAGCTCATTATCAGAATTGTACAAAATAATCGTTAGGCCTATTTTGAACTGGGTGAGAGATACACTTCAGTCAATATGAACTGTTCTGAAGGGAGGACTATTTGAAGGCATTGAAGTACATGCTCAGATAGGCAACAGGAAATGCTGCATAGTGCCACTAACCAATGGCTTTCAAACACTACAGTGTGACTTTTCGCCCCGCCACGGTGGTCTAGTGGCTATGGTACTCGGCTGCTGATCCGAGGGTCGCGGGATCGAATCCCGGCTGCGGCGGCTGCATTTCGATGGAGGCGAAATGTTGAGGCCCGTGTGCTGTGCGATGTCAGTGCACGTTAAAGAACCCCAGGTGGTCGAAATTTCCGGAGCCCTCCACTACGGCGTCTCTCATAATCAGAACTGGTTTTGGGACGTTAAACCCCACAAAACAAAACAACAAACAGTGTGACTTTTCACTTGGTCACTAAAAGAAGCACATGATCAACTTTCCGTGTACTTATTTGGACAATATTATTCAGCTCAACAACTTTTAATTCTGCCCCACCACAGTGGTCTAGTGGCTAAGGTACTCGGCTGCTGATCCGAGGGTCGCGGGATCGAATCCCGGCCGCGGCGGCTGCATTTCGATGGAGGCGAAATGTTGAGGCCCGTGTGCTGTGCGATGTCAGTGCACGTTAAACAACCCCAGGTGGTCGAAATTTCTGGAGCCCTCCACTACGGCGTCTCTCATAATCAGAACTGGTTTTGGGACGTAAAACCCCACAAAACAACAACTTTTAATTCTACTTTGTCACGTTCACTCACCATTGACACAGTGCATTCTGCCACCTCACAGTAGGACGATGCACGCAACGAAAGAATCCATTATTTCACGTCACGAGTCAAAAAGCTTAATGCTTGATTTTCCTTTTCTTTTGAACATATTCTAATATTTTTGTGCGCCTCCCTCCGCTCGTCATTAGCAAGTCAGATCAAAGAGTTCAGGAAATGTAAATATTTTGGCAGATATGCGTGAGAACTATACAACCATGTTGCTTTTCCACACACACACACACACACACACACACACACAAAAGCAAAGCGAAGTAGTTAAGGAAAAAGGTCACCCAAAAAGTCACATAAGTCACCCAGTACAGTAGCACAGGAAAAGTGTAATCCAAGAGCACAAAACTATTTGAAACTATTTTGTGCTGAACAGTAGTACGTAGTGTCCTTGCATGTCTCTAACTCTTTCCCTACTGTGAGTAAGCCATGGTTGTCCAGAATGTAAAAGCAGATTGGTGGCAGCAGCTTTTGTTGAATCCGACAGATGACACAGCAAAAAATTGAAGGAAAGAGAAATGCAATGAAACCATGCACTTAGGGCGGGAAATGATGTGGTGTTTACAAGTGAAATATGCTTTGTACATGCAAGCCCTGAGAGCAGCTGCTCTAGGGCACAGAAACACTTGTTAGTGGAAGTATTGTTGCGCTTGAACAATGACAATGAATTTCGTTTCTTCTAATGTGGAGGCATATCAACAAAGAACAGAATATATTGTCTAAGTCATAGGATACATGCAGATGACGGTGTCTTGAAGGATCAGCAGTGGATGCCAGTAATGTACACAAACACTCATCAGTGTCTCCATGGCTTGTTTTCATGATTTCATCTTGACTTTCAATGTCTTCCTTCTCTTAAATGTCCAGAGAGATGTCTGCACCAGACAAAAGACTACAGAGATGCCGGCACTCTCCGTGGGACATTGCGGTGGAGCCAGCCCTTTCAATGTATTTTCAGAAAATTGCAGTGTACCTTTAAGTTCAGAGTGGCTGTAATTTGGGGGTTGTTCTTGGGAAGTTTAGCACCTGTCTTATTGTGGTTTCTTTGTGTCCACCTTGTTTGTGCGCTGTTTCACATGATATAGGTTCAAGTACCACACAGTAAATGTGCCTTGTATAGTTTTTTTATGTTTCTAGATGGGTCACATTTGTTAAGCTGCTAAAGGAGATATGTTCTCTTGTATCATTTTTGGGTGAGATAGTCAGTGGGGGAAGGGTCAAGCAACTATTCCAATGTTGCTTTAGCTACATCTTTTGTTAATGGAAGGAGTAGTTTTTTACCTTCTGGAAACACTCCATGTGCTTTGGCCGATCATTTTTTGGGGTGTCATTGCGTGCAGATGAGAGCCACCACCATTCTGCCTGAAGCACATGAAAGCTAAAGAGCAGCTGCTTTGCCGACGGCCACTTTTCACCCATCGCATCCTTTTCCGGTGCTGAATTATCACTGATAAATCCTTCATGCATGTCATCAGGATCACATCATTTTGAAGTGAAGAGTTAGCAACTGTGTGAACATTGAAGCTGAAACAGTTTATTGTTTTTCATAAGAAAAGTGAAGCTATTGGTATGCCTATATACACAGTGACCAAAGCGAGTAATTTTTAACGTACCATAGCTTGTCACACAACAAACATTTCTTAAATTCGGACTACCTGGTCTACGTTCAGTACGAAGTGTCACAGGGAAGAACCATAAAGTCTCAGTGAAAGCTAGTGGAGTGCGTATGAGCTGTCGTAAAATAGGGCACATTTTAAAATTTGCCATGCTTAGCCCTGTAAGCAGCTCTAAGACTTTAAGAGAGTTTTATTCAGCATGCACATGATACACGCATTGCACTATGAAGTTTAGCTTAACGACAGTGTGGACATTTCCTGAAGATTGTTTCACTGCATTATGCCTCATGCTGCAGTGAAACCACCTTTACACGTGGACTGTTACGGAATGTTTCATAATCTGTCAAAATTTCAAAGTATGGAAATTATAGTTCTAGTTTGAGTATTGGCATACGCCTACTTCTGACTGTTGCCCCACCACGGTGGTCTAGTGGTTGCGGCACTCGGCTGCACATCCCAAGGTTGCGGGATCGAATCGCGGTCGCGGCAGCTGCATTTCGATGAAGGCGAAATGTTGAGGCCCGTGTGCTGTGCGATGTCAGTGCACGTTAAAGAACCCCAGGTGGTCGAAATTTCCGGAGACCTCTACTACGGTGTCTCTCATAATCGGAGGTGGTTTTGGGACGTTAAATCCCATAAATCATTGCTCCCGACTGTTTTCGTGACAGCTGCTCGACTGCTGCCTGGAGGTTTCTATCACCTTGCTAGGTTTTTTCAGACATGTCCACTTTTCCTATCATTTAATCATTTTTCCATTTCGTATACGCCCTGCATCCTGCAGGGTGTATACCAATTACAGTTGGCACTTTGTGTATGTGTTTGCAAATGCTCCTGCCTTAGTGTCAATGCACAATTTGGTTATAAAGGGCAGTGCCACCCTCGTATTTGACGAATTTTACTTTCTACTCCTTTTCAAGCACTCCTGGCTGTTTAGGTACTTCTGTTGCCTATGTGAGCGTTTCGCAACTTAAGGAGGGTGATAAGTTTAACCAGGGGTATTACCAGGAGGCACTGGCCTCCACATTAAGCCATGAAAGTGGTGACATAAGCATACAATTTCCAAATTATATTTTCTTAATGGTACCTGTTGCACACAACCCACGTTTTTATTTCCATTTCCTACAGTATGCTACTACCATATTGCTTCCTCGTTTTTGGAAGACCAATCTGAGCAGTTTACTCAGACTAGGACAGCTGTCAATCAACAAGAATACTAGCCCTGGGAACACAATTTTTAGCTGGTTGCAGTCTCATCTTTTCTTTTTCGTTTAATTCTTGCACATCTTCTATTGCCAGATAAGCTAAGTTCTGTTTATAATTTCTGCTGATCAGTACTAGCCATTGTGTTAAGCTGCGAGAATAGTAAATAGTAAGGAACAACTTTTCATTTATTGCACTTTTGTGTAGCACACACAGTCATGGCTCAAGTAGCATTAAAGTATGTTATACTATTGTGCACACTGTTTGGACATGCAGAACACATGTCGCATGCAAGCTTACCTGCACCTGCATACTCGACCACCTTCTCCAGCAGCTTTGGCAGGGAGCAGGAGTCCAAACTTCACAGCCTTCCATTCATTGTGCCAGTGGTAGACTGTCCTGTTCAAAGGGTTTACACTGCCATTTGCTAGAAGGGGGCCATCAGCCTTTGCCGAAAGAAGTTGTTCGTGATGGCGCATCGCTTCATCAGGCCCCATGCCATCCTCAAAGTATTCAACACAAGATGCCTTTGTTGCTTCTGTAGCACATAGCATCCTCAGTGCTTTTGCGGACTGCGTGCTGTGATTGTGCTCTTCTGTGAGCTTTATGATTGCTTGGAGGAGTATGGGCCGATGCAAGAAAAGGTCATTCTTTACTGTATGTTTTGTTAACTTTTTAATTTTGATATCCACTTTTGTTGGGCACCTTGTGCATCTCCTTGCACACTCTTTTGAGCTCTTGTTGCGCTCACTATGTTGACAGAGACATACCTATTAAACGCTATTATACGCTATTAACAAACGCTATTAAAAATTATTTGAAATTTTGAATATTTGCACATCCATACCCACATGTTTTAGTTTCAACAATTTGTTGTCAACCAGAATATAGTGAAAAATCTAACGGAGTTTTGTTTATTTCTAAGTTATAGCCAGTCAGCGATAAAGATGGCTGCAAGGTACGAGGTGTGTTATAATCAAGCTAGAACAAGACAGGATACGCTCGTGCATGAATGTCATTCAAGTGAGCAGCTGATCTATACTCAATGACGGTGAGCGATAGACTACGCCAAATAGTATAGAAGTGCTTCCGATGAAGAACTCGACATGAATTTGACCATTGATGTTCAAATTCGTGTCGATGTACATAGTTCAACTTGAGTTTTAAATTGCTCCCTTTGTTTCGCTCCAGGATTATCCAGCATAAGCTTCAGTTTTAAGAACGACACATTCCAATGTTCAAATTGCAACTCGAACGCTTTCCTTTTGCTCTAAGGGAACTTTTAGCAGGAACTCGGTATAAAATTTGGAACGAGAGCTTTCGTTCCTGTTTAGAAGGGTGTACAACACTGTACTGATTATTGAGTGATAGTGCAGCTGCAGTACAAAGGGGAAGACGAAGCTATTTGACCAGTGTTTACGAGGTTATATTAATGAGGCCGCTTTATTTTATTTTCCTGTAGCTGCGGCCCCTCCAACTGCACGCATACAGCACGAGCTCTTCTTAGCTGTGTGAACATGCACCCCAACCCACACATTCATGACTCACCCGTGGAGGCAGGGAGCTCCTGTTCAGTGGGCATGGCTCCATTCACCCTAGCTGTACTACGCAAGTTTGCAGCCATTAATATGCAGGGGCTTTAGAACAATGAATGTAGCTGGACTTTCGTTCGAGGTTCAGCTCCGTTGAGATGGCTTATGTAATAAAATTAGGCAAATTGTTTCCCGCTGAAGCTTCTGCTTTTCTTTGCAGCCTAAGTTGTGCAGTGAAGTTCATACATGTACAGCTAGCCCTTTCCAACATTAATTGAGGAGGAGGAGAGTATACACTTTTGACTGTACAGGAAATAAAAGTGCGGTTGGGATTAGTTGCCATTGCAGACATGTTTCAGGTCAACATACTGCTGTCCATGGCTTCAGAAGAATGAAACAGATGGAAACAAATCCCCACCTCAAGGAGGTACACAACAAGCAGTATTCCTTGAAGACATAACTAAAGAGATTCCTTAATCAAGCGTTTTAAGTACTGCTAATAAAACACTATGTTGGCTTTATGTGTTGTACATGTCATTTTTGATACTGTTGCTTTACTTTTCCTGGATCACACAAAAACATCTGTTGTGTTTACAATGCATTCACCGCTGCATGTCTCTGCAGTTGCTTGTTTTTCTTAGATCATGAAGAGGATACTAATTAAAACTGCTCAATAAGGTTTTCTGTGTTTCCTCCCTTGTTTGTATTTGATGTATATGTTTCATGTGACCTGCATTTATCTCGGAGTAAAGCAGAAATGAAGATCTTTTCTCCGGTAGCTAACAGCCATTAAACCGTAAGGTCCAATTTATTATTCATAGTCCGCCACTCGCTTTTCAAAGTTATACTAAGCATTTGTATTGCACATTAGTTTCAGTGATGACAGTACATCTGCATGACTAATGCATAATCATTTAGCGCCAAAATCATTATTTAGCATTGAAAAGCAGAGGAAAGGAACTGCTAAAGAAATGGAAATTGAATTTCAGCTTTGTCAGAAATATAGTAGCAAAAAGGCGCTGAAAACAAGTACAAAGATAAAAAGCACTCTCTGACAAGTGTGAGTTTATTGAGAAACGCAATAACTGCACTAGCATAAACACAACCTAACATGGTCCCATATTCCTTCTAAATGTATCGGATCAGTTGTTTCAGTAAAAACATAAAAACACAATGGCTGGGAGTTTCAGTGTGAGGCACACGTAAATGAAGAGATAGATTGAAGTAGTGGGCATACCAATGAATGGAGTGGCCAAAGCCATGATCGGATCACTGTAAACAGAAAAGGAGTATACGAGGATAGGAAGCAAGTATTGCACGCTAGAGCTGCTTACCGTCACTCTGTGTGGTAGTAAAGTTGTGATGGGGGCTATACTCAGGTACAGGTCAAGAAAAAAAAACAGCATCTCCACGGAGTGGATGATGGTGAAGTGGGCGAAGCTCCGGAGGTTTTTCGGTGATGCCGTGAATCCTCCGAGAACCTCGGCCTACAGATCATCGAGCGAAACGTGGTGTGTGCAGAAGGAAATTTTATTGTTGTTGTCGTTTCTTGTTTCCCTTGTATATTACGGCCTTGTGGTCCGAGAAGACTGATAGCGGTTCTAGTGCCGGTTTTAGGGGGACGTTTGCAAAGATAACGTCTATACACGATCGCCGCACGGTCGTGGGTGCTAGATGGTCTAGAGAGATGCACCTGAGCGAGTACCTAACGGCCGTGTGCTGAACGATCCATTGGTTGGAGGGGTCGGATATGTCGACGTTAAAGTCGCCCACGAGCTTGAACCGCGCGTCCGCTCCTTCCATCTGCGACCGCTGCCGCCGCTTGGTCGCCGCTTCCCGCGCACGAGCAGCATCCGGGTCCGCCCGGAGCCGCGCTTCCCGCTCTCGCATTCCGGGGTCCGCTTCTCGTTCAGCTCGTTTCGCAGCGGCTTCCTTGGCGCGCACCGTATGGGGATCCGCTTCTCGTTGCGCACGTTTCGCAGCGGCATTCTTGGCGCGCGCCGTCCCGGGATCCGCCCGGCGCCGCGCTCGCTTGGCGGCAGCCTCTCGAGCTCGCACCGCGGGATCCTGCCGACGAGCACGAGCCGCAGCGGCCTTCCGCACTCGGCGCTCCTCATCGTCCATGGTCCACCAACAGCGATCCGACACGTACAGCGACGATCGAGGAGATTGAGAGGAGCGCTCCCGGCGCAGCCCCGCGCAGCAGCCAATCGGAGAGCAGCGGCACCTCCAACGCCATCTAGTGTCCATTCACGCAACCGCCATATTGCACACATCTCTATGGGACAGCACCATCTAGGAAACTAGACGAGAACCCCGCAGGGGCGTCTGCGTAAGCAGGCGTTTGGTGTGTGGCGACACCACGGACCCGAGCCAACGGGGGGGTTTCGACCCCCTCCCACGTGTTCGCCGTGCGTGGCTTAGCCGTGTCCGGGGAAAAGGGGATTCTGGGGGTTGAGCCGACGCCGGGTGATTGGACCTTTAAGGCCCCCCGGCAGAGGCAACACACCCCTTTGGCCCCGGCTTCACGTAGACGGCACCCCTGGGCTGACCCACCCAGGGGAAATCCGCAGTCGCCTTTTCCTGTCTCTCACTCTCCTCACATCTTCGTCTTTCTCTCTTACTTTCAGTCTGTCCTGTCTTCTCCTCCCTTCCATTTACTTCCCCTCTTCCCGGCGGCAAGGGTTAACCTTGTGCAAGTAGCCAACCTCGGTCTAGGCGCATAAGGTTATAGTAGCGGTGTACGGCTGGCGTGTGCAAGTTGCAGGCAAGTCCAAACTTGTAGCGTCCCCTTGTTGGGCTCCGAGGTGGGTGGTCGCCACCGCTGCCGAACATTCCACCTTCTTATGTATGCAACATCTTTTCCCTCACTTAATGATCGTACCGCTTCAAAGCGTGTACGCACCGAAGAGACATTTAAGCCTTTTGCACCCCAAAGACAAACCTTCCCGAGATTTTATGTAATTCATAGTATGAAGCCTGAAAAGCCTGTACGAGTGATATCGCCATTCCTGGTTGCAAAGTGCCTCACAGAAACCACAGGTTCAGGATATCAAGCAAACAAGATGCCCAGTGGCGACCTCCTTCTGGAGGTGCGCGACAAAGTCCAATACGAGAAACTTCCGAAACTTACAGGCTTTGGAGACGTGGACATTTCTATCACACCTCACCGCTCACTCAATACTGTCCGGGCGTCATCTCGGAACAGGACCTGCTTGAACTCACTGTAGAAGAGCTCCAGGATGGCTGGAAAGAACAGAACGTAATAAGTGTTCAGCGAATTGTCATCAGGCGCGAAGGTAAAGAAATCCCAACCAAACATTTGATCGTCACATTTGCATCCACCATCTTGCCGGAAACTATTGAGACTGGATATACTAAAACTCGTGTGCGACCCTACATTCCGAACCCTCGTAGATGTTTTAAATGTCAAAGATATGGCCACGGATCACAGAGCTGCCGTGGGCACCTCACATGTGCGAAATGTGGTGTCCAGGGCCACCCTGCGGATGACTGTTCAAATGCACCCCACTGTGCAAACTGTGAAGGTGACCACGCAGCATATTCTAGGTCATGTGAATCATGGAAAAGAGAAAAGGAAATCATAACATTGAAAATCAAAGAAAACATTTCATTCAAGGAGGCTCGTAAGAGGTGTTCACCATTTCACAATGCTACTTATGCTAATGCGGCGCGTCGGGGGGCAGCGTCGCAAAGGTCACCGCCCCATGCCCAGCCCGGGTACAACGAGCTGACGCATGTGGCTCCTGCCCCCAGGGTGGAAGTAGCCCAGGCTACTCCACCAAACCAGCAAACACGGCCGGTTCCCTTAGGGCTTCCGGCAACACATTCTTTGGCACGTGACTGCACTACGCTAAGCGGAAGTGCAGCACTGCCCAAAGCTCCCAAGGCGGGTACCGCCCAGACTGCCTCAATCCCTCCACCCCCTGCAGGCGCTGACAAGTGCCAGCGCAGCAAGAGCCCGAAGGCAGTTCCATCGACCTCCGAGGTGGTGGGTGGAAAGGTCTCGTCGTCCGGGGCGAGGCTGCATCGGGAACCTTCCCGCTCTCTGGAGCATGTGTCTGGATCTTCGCAA
The DNA here is from genome assembly GCA_013339685.2 of Hyalomma asiaticum. Taxonomy (NCBI): domain Eukaryota; kingdom Metazoa; phylum Arthropoda; class Arachnida; order Ixodida; family Ixodidae; genus Hyalomma; species Hyalomma asiaticum. The sequence continues at coordinate 84,529,425 of CM023487.1, read as the reverse complement.
GAGGATATGGACACACTACCGATCACCATGGCGCAACCAGCGCCTAAGGGGCGGCGGGACACTCCCGACCGCTCCAAAAAAGACAAAAAACCCATTACAGGGCCTGGAAAGGGCTCTGTAAACTAAGGCAGCACCACTTTCTTGTACACACAGCATCAATTCAAACTCACTATGGATACCGAAATTATACAATGGAACGTCAGGGGCCTGTTTAGGAACCTCGATGACGTTCAAGAACTGCTACACCAACACAATCCAAAAGTGCTGTGTGTACAAGAAACACACCTGAATGCAAAACACACAGACTTTCTCCGACAATATGTCACATTCCGGAAAGACCGCGATCACAGTTTCGTGTCATCGGGTGGTGTTGCAATCATAGTGGCCCGAAGTGTAGCATGCCAACGAGTACAACTACAAACTCTCCTTGAAGCAGTGGCTATTAGAGCTGTACTGTTTAATAAACTCGTTACTATTTGCTCTCTTTATGTACCTCCAAATTATCCTCTAGATAAACATGAATTTCAGTCTCTCGTAGATGAGCTGCCAGAACCCTACGTCCTTCTTGGCGATCTTAATGCACACAGCTGCTTGTGGGGTGATTCTCGTATCGATGCACGAGGTCGCCTTATTGAACAATTTCTTTTCTCTTCGGGTGCCTGTCTACTCAATAAAAAGGAACCTACATACTACAGTCTTGCAAATCAAACCTACTCATCTATAGACCTTAGTATAGTGTCGCCGTCCATATTTACTGAACTCACGTGGGAAGTGATTAAAAACCCTTACGGTAGCGACCATTTCCCAATAGTACTGAGGAGACCTAAACAACAGGAGCCTCTGCCACAAGCTCCTCGATGGAGGATTGATGCAGCCAACTGGGACAAATTCCGCACACTCATTAGCATCTCATGGGCCGACATGTGTTCATTAGAAATCGACGATGCCGTTCAATATTTTACTGTTTCCCTTATCGATGCAGCGTCTAAATCTATTCCTCGAACAGGAATTTCAAGCAAACGCCGCGTTCCGTGGTGGAACGAGGAGTGTCGCAATGCGCGTAGGAGGCAGAATAAAGCGTGGAGGGTGCTCCGAAATTGTCCTACGGCTGAAAATCTTGTGAACTTCAAGAAAGTCAAATCTCAAGGCAGGAGGACGCGTCGACAAGCAAGAAGGGAGAGTTGGCAAACGTTTTTATCAAATATTAATTCCTATACAGACGAGGCAAAAGTGTGGAATAGAATTAACAAGGTACGAGGGAGACAAACACACCCACTGCCCTTGGTAAACACCGAGGGCGACAGCTTAATAGACCAGGCAAACTGCCTGGGCGCACACTTCGAGCACGTATCGAGTGCATCACACTATAGCGAAACGTTTAAACGATATAAAGCAGCAGTAGAAAGGCAGAAACTGGAGCAAAAAGGTATGAAACGCCAAGCATACAATGAGCCATTCACCTTAGCTGAACTACAGGCAGCACTAAACTGCTGCAATGAATCTGCCCCCGGTGCCGACCAGGTCACATATGAAATGCTAAAGCAGCTTCCGTCTCAGGCAAAGCAAACTCTCCTCGCCCTGTACAACGCTATATGGGCGTCGGGGCGAATGCCACTCACTTGGAAAGAAGCCATTGTCATACCGATTCTCAAACAGGGCAAGGACCCGTCTTCTGCTGCTAGTTATAGACCCATAGCATTGACAAGTTGTCTTGCTAAAGTTTTTGAAAAAATGGTCAACCGACGATTGCTGTATTTTCTCGAGTCAAACAAGCTGCTTGATCGATACCAGTGTGGGTTTCGAGAGAGTCGATCAACCACTGACCATTTAATTCGTATAGAGGCACAGATTCGTGAAGCCTTTGTCCATAAACAGTTCTTTCTATCAGTCTTTCTCGATATGGAAAAGGCGTACGATACTACGTGGCGTTTTGGAATACTCAGGGATTTGTCACACTTTGGAGTCTGTGGAAATATGTTGCATGTCACCGAGAGTTATCTGTCCAATCGTACTTTCCGTGTTCGTGTTGGCAATGTTTTATCACGAACGTTTGTACAGGAAACAGGAGTGCCGCAAGGTGGGGTGCTCAGCTGCACTCTGTTTATTATAAAAATGAATTCCTTGTATCTTCACATCCCGCATAACATGTTTTATTCAGCGTATGTCGACGATGTGCAGATAGGCTTTAAATCGTCCAACCTTGCAATATGCGAACGCCAAATGCAACTGGGTCTAAATAAGGTGTCTAAATGGGCAGACATAAACGGGTTCACCTTAAATCCACAGAAAAGCGCCTGTGTCCTGTTTTCTAGAAAGAAAGGCTTACACCCCGATCCCAACATTGTGTTGAAGGATGAGCGCCTACCTGTAAAAATGGAGCACAAATTCCTAGGCGTAGTCCTAGACGCGAAACTTACGTTTGTGTCACATTTGAAGTATTTAAAGAGCAAATGCATAAAAACAATGAACCTCGTGAAAGTCCTCTCCCGAACCACGTGGGGTAGTGATACAAAGTGTCTACTGAATTTATATAAGAGCCTTATACGATCACGCCTGGACTATGGTGCCATTGTTTATCACTCTGCGGCACCGAGCGCATTGAAGATGCTGGACCCTATCCACAACCTCGGCATCCGTCTTTCTACGGGTGCCTTCAGAACAAGCCCCGTAGAAAGTCTCTATGTTGAATCAAATGAGTGGTCGCTCCATCTTCAGAGAACATACTTATCCTTTGTGTATTTCCTCAAAGTAAACGCAAACAGAGCACACCCTGCATTCACAACAATAAATGACCTGTCCAGCGTCCAACTATTTCGGAACAGGCCTGCTTTGAGAGAGCCCTATTCCTTGCAAGTGAGGGCTCTTGCTGAAGAAATGGATGTGGCTCTTCACGAACACGATTTGATGCCTTATCCTGGTCAACTTCCGCCATGGCAGTGGCAGCTGATCGATTGTGACCTGTCTTTTGTATATGTCACAAAACATGCGCCAGCCACACATGTCCGCATGCACTTTCTAGAACTGCAGCACAAATACCATTGTCCTCAGTTCTTTACGGATGCATCGAAGACTCAAGCTGGGGTCTCTTATGCAGCAGTCGGTCCATCCTTTTCCGATGCCGGCGCTTTGCACCCCAACATGAGTATCTTTACCGCGGAAGCCTATGCAGTCCTTACAGCAGTTAAACACATTACACTGTCAAATATACCAAAGGCAGTTATATACACGGATTCGTTAAGTGTGGTCAAAGCTTTGAAAACCCTAAAGAGGTACAGAAATCCTGTAATTATTTCCCTTTATACAGCCCTGTGTACCGCCTACGCATCCAGGCGGCACGTCGTGCTGTGCTGGGTGCCAGGGCACCGCAATATTGAAGGGAATGAGTTAGCCGACCGGCTTGCCACATCTGTAGAGACCACCACTTCCCGCATATCTGTAGGTGTTCCTGTAATGGACTTGAAGCCCTTCCTGAGGAAGAGGCTCAGGGCCTACTGGCAGCAGCTATGGGATAAGGAAACTCAAAATAAACTCCATCTTATCAAACCTTATCTCAGTAACTGGCCCCTAGTATCAAAGCTACGCCGTACACAGGTAACACTCTGTAGACTAAGGATTGGACACACACATAGCACACACGCATACCTACTGTCGGGTGGTGATCCACCGATGTGCCACTACTGTGGTGAGCCCCTGAGTGTTGTCCACATCCTTCTGCAATGCATGGCTCTAGAAAGTCACAGAAAACAGCACTTTTTACTACCGTTCCGGGAACATCTGCCACTGCACCCATCTATGTTTTTAAGCAACAAACCACTTTTTAAACTGGAATCAGTCCTGGCGTTTTTTAAAGATATACACAATTTTAATGTTATTTATCCAGGCGACCTGTAGCACGGCCTCTCAGCAGAGGCCGCTGCTGCGGTGTTTTTATCAAGAAAGCACCCTCCTCGCCGTCCTTGGGCTCAAGGATCACGGCGAGGAATTCGTGCTGCCTCAATGTGTTAGTTTTTTAGAATCATCAACACCTACTTTGAGTATTCATAGACCACCCCACTCGCTAATGTCATAGTTTTAATCTCTTACGCCTCTATACAGCGATTCAATTTTAGATTTTAGGCCCATCTACAGCCACATTCCATATTAGCATCGTGACTCATTGCTCACCGCAGACATCACATCACCAGAAATGGCGCTCTTTGGCCATACTTGGCCCTTGCGCCACGAAAAAACACATCATCATCATCATCCTGTAGGGTGGTGCCCAAACGTGCACCTGGGTGGATATTTCCGCATTCAATCAGAACATGCTCCGTCGTTTCCCTATCGTCCTCACAGCATCTGCATTTTTCTTCTTTACTGAATTTCGCTTTATAAATACGCGTTCTCCTAGTGCTTTTTCCATTCTAACCATGTACAGCATGAATAACAGCGGCAACAAAGGACAGCCCTGTCTCAGCCCCTTGATAATATCAACGTTCTCTCTGCTACTTATTCCTTCCCATTCTATGCAAACTGTATTTTCTCGATATATTTCCCTCAAAAGCTGTACACAATCGTCGCCTATGCCCATTTCTTCCAAAATATCCCACAATATTTCTTGATTAACATTGTCATAAGCCCCAGTGATGTCTAGAAAAGCCACATACAACGGCGTCTGCGTGAGCAGGCGTTTGGTGTGTGGCGACACCACGGACCCGAGCCAATGGGGGGGTTTCGACCCCCTCCCACGTGTCGCCGTGCGTGGCTTAGCCGTGTCCGGGGAAAAGGGGATCCTGGGGGTTGAGCCGACGCCGGGTGATTGGACCTTTAAGGCCCCCCGGAAGAGGCAACACACCCCTTTGGCCCCGGCTTCACGTAGACGGCACCCCCGGATTGACCCGCCCGGGGGAAATCGGCAGTCGCCTTTTCCTTTCTCTCTCTTCTCGAATCTTCGTCTTTTCTCTTACTTTAAATCTTTCCTGTCCTCTACTCTCTTCTATTGACTTCCGTGTTTCCTGGCGGCAAGGGTTAACCCTGTGTGGCTATCCTACCTTGGATACACCATATTCGGTTATAGTGGTGGCGTACAGCTGGCGTCTGCAGGGCCTGTGCTTACAGACCCTGCAGCGTCCCCTTGTAGGACTCCATGGTGGGTGGCTGGCGTCGCTGCCGAAAATTAAACATCCAATATGTCTAGTTCTTACCCTCCACTCCCTGATCGCCCTCAGAAAAGAGGGCGCACCGATGAAATTTTTCAGTTTTTTGGCCAACAAAGAGAATCTTTCCCCCGATACCATGTCATACACTCAGAAACTCCAGACAAACCAGTGCGAGCAATTTCACCTTTCCTAGTTTCCAAGTCTTTGTCCGAAATCTTTGGCCCAGGGTATAAAGCATCGAGGATGGCAAGTGGTGATCTCCTCTTGGAGCTTCGCGACAAGAAGCAATTTGAAAAACTGCCTAATATAGTGAAATTTGGAGACACCAAAGTAATAGTAACCCCGCACCGAACTATGAATACCACCCGTGGCGTTGTTTCAGATGATGATTTGTTAGGGCTCACTGAGGCTGAACTCCTGGAAGGTTTCAGCGAACAGAATGTCATCAACGTGAAACGAATTAAGATGAGGCGTGATGGAAAAGAAGTCCAGACTAAGCACCTGATACTTACTTTCAATTCAAGTGTACTGCCCGACTCCATCGAGGCTGGGTACATCAGGCTTCGAGTGAGGCCATATATACCAAACCCTCTCCGATGTTTCAAATGCCAGCGATTCGGCCACAGTTCACAGAACTGCCGAGGCCGCCTAACTTGCGCAAAATGCAGTGCTGAAGAACACACGTCTGATGCCTGTGAAAACCCTCTTCACTGTGCGAACTGTAATGGGGAGCATGCCGCATACTCACGGTCATGCCCAAGCTGGAAAAAAGAAAAGGAAATAGTCACAATTAAAGTAAAACAAAATATTTCATTTAAGGAGGCACGAAGGCAGGTGTCCTACCTGCCAAAAACCAGCTTTGCCGAAGTGGCGCGTCAGGGGGCAGCGCCACGACGGCCTCCGGCGGCTGTCTGGCACACGCGTAGTGAGCCGGCGGTGACGCCATCCGCCCCCTCGGTGGTTGCAGCCAGTGCTGCTCCACCATCCAAGAAGGACCCACCAACCTCCGGGCTGGGGGGCGCGAAGGTCTCGTCTTCTGAGGCGAGGCCCTCAAAGCAAACGCAGCGCTCGCAAGAGCGCGTGTCCAGCGCCTCGCAAGAGGCAATGGACACAACACCAAGCGTGAGGGCGCAACCAGCGCCTAAGGATCGGCGCGACTCCGTCGACCGATCCAAAAAAGAAAAATCTCGTGTCACGGCCCCTGGAAAGGGTCCGTGAGCTAATTTTCCATCCTTGAGCACACAGCACAAAACACATCTAAAATGGACACACAGATCTTACAGTGGAATGTGAGAGGACTTCTCCATAATCTCGATGATATTAGAGAACTTCTTAATAAACATACTCCAAAGGTGCTGTGTGTTCAGGAAACACATCTCAAGTCCACACAAACAAACTTTCTAAGGCAATATGCCATCTTCCGCAAAGACCGTTACGACGCTGCCGCCTCGTCGGGCGGTGTCGCTATAATAGTCGACAAAAGTGTTGCTTGTAAGCCGTTGAACCTCCGAACTTCCCTTGAGGCAGTTGCTGTCCGAGCAGTGCTGTTCGGTAAGCTACTAACAATTACTTCTATTTACATTCCTCCGTGCTATCAACTTTCGAAGACGCAATTTCAATGCTTCATTGATGAACTTCCTCCGCCATATATAGTCGTTGGTGATCTAAACGCACATAGTCCCCTATGGGGCGACCCCCGTTTGGATGCGCGAGGACGCCTAATAGAACACTTTCTGTTTTCGTCAGGCGCATGTTTACTTAACAAAAAAGAACCAACGTATTATAGCACTACACACAACACATACTCTTCTATAGACCTAACTATTGTCTCGAGTACACTAATTCCATATCTGGAGTGGTCCGTTCTCAAGAACCCCTTTGGGAGTGACCACTTCCCGATTATGTTGAAGTTAACAAAAGAAGATACGTGCTCGCCTCATTTTCCACGATGGAACATCGAGACAGCCAACTGGGAACTGTTCCGAGAAAACACATTTTTAGACGGAGATGACATTGCTGATTTTAATATAGACGATGCTGTGGCATACCTAACAGGTTTTATCATTGACGCTGCAACGAAATGCATTAAGCTAACTAACGGAATGACTAATAAGCGTCGCATCCCATGGTGGAACGACGAGTGTCGGAAAGCGCGCAACAGTCAAAATAAAGCTTGGAGATTACTCCGCAATTACCCAACAGCTGAAAACCTCGTCAATTTCAAGCAGGTTAAGTCACAAGCCAGAAGAACGCGTCGTCTTGCAAAGAAAGAAAGTTGGAATAGGTACATCTCCGGTATAAATTCTTACACCGACGAAACGAAGGTTTGGAATAGGGTAAACAAGTTAATGGGTCGGGAGTCACACCCCCTACCCTTGGTAAGTAGCCGAGGTGAGAGCCTGGAAGAGCAGGCGGACTGCCTAGGCGAACACTTTGAATATGTTTCAAGTGCATCGCACTATACAGAAACGTTCTTAAGATTCAAAGAACGCGAAGAGCGGCAGCCCCTTAAATGTAAACGTCCATCCAGTGAGGCTTACAACTGCCCATTTACATTAGCTGAACTTAAGGCATCTCTTACGTGCGTCAAAAACTCGGCGCCAGGTGGCGATCGTATAATGTACGAAATGATCAAGCACCTTCACCCCGAAGCACTAAAAACACTCCTAACTCTCTTCAATACCATGTGGGCAGCTGGGTATATTCCATTGTCATGGAAAGAAGCGATAGTCATTCCGGTACTTAAACAAGGCAAAGACCCGTCCTTAGCCGCCAGCTACAGGCCAATAGCGTTAACAAGCTGCCTATGCAAACTATATGAGAAAATGTTAAACCGGCGCTTAATCCACTTTCTAGAAAGTAACAGCATACTAGACCCTCTTCAGTGTGGTTTCAGAGAGGGAAGGACGACAATAGACCACCTTGTTCGCATCGAGGCATACATCAGAGATGCATTTATTCATAGGCAGTTTGTACTTTCCGTATTCCTAGACTTAGAGAAAGCGTACGATACCACATGGCGATTCGGGATTCTACGCGATCTTGCCGCCATGGGCATCCATGGGAACATGTTAAACACAATTGAAAGCTATCTGTCTAACCGAACCTTTCGCGTAAAAGTGGGAAATGCTCTATCTAGATCATTCACCCAAGAGACTGGTGTTCCGCAAGGGGGCGTGCTTAGTTGCACACTCTTTCTTGTAAAAATGAACTCTCTGCAGTCAGTAATTCCAAGCGCGATGTTTTATTCCGTGTATGTTGATGATGTGCAGATGAGTTTCAAATCATGCAATATGTCTATCTGCGAACGACAAGTGCAGCTTGGAATGAATAAATTCTCTAAATGGGCGGATGAGAATGGCTTTAAAATAAACACCCAGAAAAGTACGTGCGTACTTTTCTCCAACAAACGAGGGGTAATGCCACTACCAAGTATTGCGATCAAGGGAGACCAACTCTCTGTGAGCAGCGAGCATAAATTCCTGGGAATCACTTTAGATTCTAAGCTGACGTTTATTCCCCACATTAAATATGTAAAAATGAAATGTCTGAAAGCAATGAACGTCCTAAAGCTTCTATCACGTACAACATGGGGTAGTGATCGAAAGTGCCTCTTGAAGTTGTACAAAAGTCTTGTCTGGTCGCGCCTTGATTATGCAGCCATAATTTATCATTCCGCAACGCCAAGTGCATTAAAAATCCTAGACCCCGTCCACCATCTGGGTATCCGACTCGCAACCGGTGCTTTCAGGACAAGTCCGATCCAAAGCCTCTATGTAGAGTCGAATCAGTGGTCACTTCACCTGCAGCGATCATATAGTAGTTTCACATATTTTATAAACGTACGCGCAAACATCAAACATCCGTCTTATTCAACTATAAACGACTATGACCGCTGCCACACTCTTCCATAATCGACCTGCAGCGAGAAAGCCGTTCTCTTTGCGTGTGAGAAACCTAAGTGAGGAAATGGGTGTTCCTCTGCTTGAACTTTGTCCTATGCCTCAGTGAAACTGTTACCGCCGTGGCAGTGGCAGCTCATAGATTGTGACACATCATTTGTCGAAATCACTAAACACGCACCAGAAGCACATATTAAAATGCATTTCCGAGAACTCCAGTCCAACTACTCATGCGTAGAGTTTTATACCGACGCCTCTAAGTCGCATGCCGGGGTGGCTTATGCAGCCGTCGGACCATCCTTCTCGGAATCCGGTGTACTGCACCCGGAAACAAGTATCTTTACGGCTGAGGGTTATGCACTATTGTCGGCTGTGAAGCATATACGGAAATCAAACATACAAAAATCAATTATATTTACAGACTCGTTAAGCGTCGTAAATGCATTAAGGTCACTTTTCGAGATTCAGAAATCCGGTACTAATTGAGCTGTATTCCGTTCTGTGTACAGCGTATATGTCCAACCAGCATATTACTATTTGCTGGGTACCTGGCCATCGAAGCATCGAGGGCAATGTGTTAGCTGACCAAATGGCCACGTCAATTACATTGCGCGCTATTAACCCTACCACTACTGTCCCTGCAACAGATCTAAAACCCTTCCTACGTAAGAAACTGCGAAGCCACTGGCAACGCTTGTGGGACACGGAAATAAACAATAAGCTTCACATGATTAAGCCGCAGTTAGGTTACTGGCCCTCCGCTACGAGAACACGGCGAACTGATGTCCTATTCTGTCGCCTCAGAATAGGACACACATATGGTACCCATAGCTTTCTGCTGACTGGCGAGGAACCTCCTACATGTGGTAGATGTGGCGAGAGGCTAACCGTCCTCCACGTCCTCCTGGAGTGTCGGGAAGCCGAAAGAGAGAGAAAGAAACATTTTCCTTTAGCATACCGCTATCATCTTCCCCTACATCCTATTATGTTTCTCGGCGAAGAACCGCTTTTTGACGCAAAAATCAGTCCTTGGCTTTTTAAAAGATGTTGTATTGAATGGTTTTAGCCCGATAAGTTCATAGCGCATCCTCTGTCCAGAAGATGCCGCTGTGATAGCAGCTTTCAATGAGCCCATGCCTCCATGCCCTTGTTTTAAGGGCTCTGCTGAGGCACTAGTGCTCCACGCCAAGCTTTTATTGATATTCGTATCATTTTTAATGCATTTTATGTCTCCATAGCACACAGCATTTGTCATTGCCATAATTTACTCTATGTGGTATTTTACGCACTTACAGCGAGTGTTTTTAGGCCCATTTACAGCCACGTCACATCTGTTTTATCCACGCTGCGTAACGCACAGTTCATTATCATCGTTCTGGCGCTCTTTGGCCACATCTGCCCTTGCGCCAATAAACTCCACTAATCATCATCATCATCATAGGCAGTTTGTACTTTCCGTATTCCTAGACTTAGAGAAAGCGGAGGACACCACATGGCGATTCGGGATTCTACGCGATCTTGCCGCCATGGGCATCCATGGAACATGTTAACACACTTGAAAGCTATCTGTCTAACCGAACCTTTCGCGTAAAAGTGGGAAATGCTCTATCTAGGTCATTCACCCAAGAGACTGGTGTTCCGCAAGGGGCGTGCTTAGTTGCACACTCTTTCTTGTAAAAATGAACTCTCTGCAGTCGAGTAATTCCAGCGCGATGTTTTATTCCGTGTATGTTGATGATGTGCAGATGAGTTTCAAATCATGCAATATGTCTATCTGCGAACGACAAGTGCAGCTTGGAATGAATAAATTCTCTAAATGGGCGGATGAGAATGGCTTTAAAATAAACACCCAGAAAAGTACGTGCGTACTTTTCTCCAACAAACGAGGGGTAATGCCACTACCAAGTATTGCGATCAAGGGAGACCAACTCTCTGTGAGCAGCGAGCATAAATTCCTGGGAATCACTTTAGATTCTAAGCTGACGTTTATTCCCCACATTAAATATGTAAAAATTAAATGTCTGAAAGCAATGAACGTCCTAAAGCTTCTATCACGTACAACATGGGGTAGTGATCGAAAGTGCCTCTTGAAGTTTACAAAAGTCCTTGTCTGGTCCGCGCCTTGATTATGCAGCCATAATTATCATTCCGCAACGCCAAGTGCATTAAAAATCCTAGACCCCGTCCACCATCTGGGTATCCGACTCGCAAACCGGTGCTTTCAGGACAAGTCCGATCCAAAGCCTCTATGTAGAGTCGAATCAGTGGTCACTTCACCTGCAGCGATCATATAGTAGTTTCACATATTTATAAACGTACGCGCAAACATCAAACATCTGTCTTATTCAACTATAAACGATATGACCGCTGCCACACTCTCTTCCTAATCGACCTGCAGCGAGAAAGCCGTTCTCTTTGCGTGTGAGAAACCTAAGTGAGAAAATGGGTGTTCCACTGTTTGAACTTTGTCCTATGCTCTCAGTGAAACTGTTTACCGCCGTGGCAGTGGCAGCTCATAGATTGTGACACATCATTTGTCGAAATCACTAAACACGCACCAGAAGCACATATTAAAATGCATTTCCGAGAACTCCAGTCCAACTACTCATGCGTAGAGTTTTATACCGACGCTTCTAAGTCGCATGCCGGGGTGGCTTAGGCAGCCGTCGGACCATCCTTCTCGGAATCCGGTGTACTGCACCCGGAAACAAGTATCTTTACGGCTGAGGGTTATGCACTATTGTCGGCTGTGAAGCATATACGGAAATCAAAGGTACAAAAATCAATTATATTTACAGACTCGTTAAGTGTCGTAAATGCATTAATGTCACTTTTCAGATTCAGAATCCGGTACTAATTGAGCTGTATTGCGTTCTGTGTAACAGCGTATATGTCCAACCAGCATATTACTATTTGCTGGGTACCTGGCCATCGAAGCATCGAGGGCAATGTGTTAGCTGACCAAATGGCCACGTCAATTACATTGTGCGCTATTAACCCTACCGCTACTGTCCCTGCAACAGATCTAAAACCCTTCCTACGTAAGAAACTCGAAGCCACTGGCAACGCTTGTGGGACACGGAAATAAACAATAAGCTTCACATGATTAAGCCGCAGTTAGGTTACTGGCCCTCCGCTACGAGAACACGGCGAACTGATGTCCTATTCTGTCGCCTCAGAATAGGACACACATATGGTACCCATAGCTTTCTGCTGACTGGCGAGGAACCTCCTACATGTGGGTAGATGTGGCGAGAGGCTAACCGTCCTCCACGTCCTCCTGGAGTGTCGGGAAGCCGAAAGAGAGAGAAAGAAACATTTTCCTTTAGCATACCGCTATCATCTTCCCCTACATCCTATTATGTTTCTCGGCGAAGAACCGCTTTTTGACGCAAAATCAGTCCTTGGCTTCTTAAAAGATGTGGTATTGAATGTTTTAGCCCAACAAGTTCATAGCACACATCCTCTGTCCAGAAGATGCCGCTGTGATAGCAGCTTTCAATGAGCCCATGCCTCCATGTCCTTGTTTTAAGGGCTCTGCTGAGGCACTAGTGCTCCACGCCAAGCTTTTATTTGATATTCGTATCATTTTAATGCTTTTTATGGTCTCCATAGCACACAGCATTTGTCATTGCCATAATTTACTCTATGTGTAAGTTTACGCATTTACTGCGAGTGTTTGTAGGCCCATTTACAGCCACGTCCACATCTGTTTTATCCACGCTGCGTAACGCACAGTTCATTATCATCGTTCGGCGCTCTTTGCCACATCTGCCCTTGGCGCCATAAACTCCACTAATCAATCAATCATCAATCGATGTGACACATCATTTGTCGAAATCACTAAACACGCACCAGAAGCACATATTAAAATGCATTTCCGAGAACTCCAGTCCAACTACTCATGCGTAGAGTTTTATACCGACGCTTCTAAGTCGCATGCCGGGGTGGCTTATGCAGCCGTCGGACCATCCTTCTCGGAATCCGGTGTACTGCACCCGGAAACAAGTATCTTTACGGCTGAGGGTTATGCACTATTGTCGGCTGTGAAGCATATACGGAAATCAAACATACAAAAATCAATTATATTTACAGACTCGTTAAGTGTCGTAAATGCATTAATGTCACTTTTCAGATTCAGAAATCCGGTACTAATTGAGCTGTATTCCGTTCTGTGTACAGCGTATATGTCCAACCAGCATATTACTATTTGCTGGGTACCTGGCCATCGAAGCATCGAGGGCAATGTGTTAGCTGACCAAATGGCCACGTCAATTACATTGCGCGCTATTAACCCTACCGCTACTGTCCCTGCAACAGATCTAAAACCCTTCCTACGTAAGAAACTGCGAAGCCACTGGCAACGCTTGTGGGACACGGAAATAAACAATAAGCTTCACATGATTAAGCCGCAGTTAGGTTACTGGCCCTCCGCTACGAGAACACGGCGAACTGATGTCCTATTCTGTCGCCTCAGAATAGGACGCCGCTTCTCCCTTTTTGCCTGTCTGTGCTCCCTTGATGCTTTACGTCGCTTTTCGATCGCTTCCCGGATTTCCTTGTTCCACCATCTTTTTGGCGTTCTCTTTCCTTTCCAGCAAACAGTTTTCTTCTCTTTACTTATTTCTTTCGTGATTGCACGAACTAGCTCATTATAACCCCAGTCCCTGCCTCGTATTTTGCCTACTTCTTGCTCTACTCTGGCGGCTATATTTTTTATTTGTTTGTCATTTAAGTACGACCTGCCAAACTTCGACTCTACGTTATTATTTTCAGTTTTATATCCCAGTTGTAACGTTATGTGTTTATGATCACTACCCAAGCTGTTCATCCCGTCCTCGTCTATTCTCATTTCTCTGTTTTTCATAGATTCCTTCCGTCATTAGACAATAATCAATGTTCGATTGTCTGTTTCTGACCTCCCACGTGATCTGTCCACCACACTTGGACCCTGTGTTAACTATCACAAGACTGTGGTGCTCGCAAAGATCGAGCAATAACCTCCCATTGGTGTCTGTATATCCGTCAAGGTCGTGGATGTGGGCATTCATATCCCCTAGGAGGATGATTTCGGCCCCATGACCAAATTCTTTAATATCGGTGTTTATGCAATGCTTTATTTCCAGATTCTTTTCCTTACAGTTATTTCCCGTCCACATGTAAGCTACACCTAGCCACGTTTTCTTTCCACCTACCGTGCCCGAAACCCAGAGGTGCTCTGAACACGTTTGTTTTACTCTCTCCCATTTGGCTCCGCTATGAATAAGCATTCCAACACCCCCACCTTTTCTTTCTGATATGATCCTGTTGCACCCTTCCCTAACATAATTGTCAATATGTGGTGGCTCTTCCACGTCTCTAAGGTGTGATTCTGTAACCGTATAAACGCCTATCTTTTCTTTGTTTAACTGTTCCTCAATCTCTAACCACTTTGCCTTTTTTCCGCCACCCTGCATGTTTATGTAACTAATTGCTACACGTGCCTTCGCTTTTTTCTTCCTTTTACCTCTTTTCTGGCATTTCTCAGTGCTGCCTGCCCGAAAATCCCCCTGGTTGTTTCCTTTGTTCCTTGCTCCCCCGGACTCCGAAGGGCCCGCGTGCCCCCCAAAAAAGCTGCTGCACGTCCTGCAAGCCGCCAACCTACCTCATGACCAAGCCTCCTATCGAAGTGAATTCTGTCTCTTTGGAACCCCCCCGCCCCCCCCCCCCCCACCTATGCACCTCCCTGTTTATTTCCACTACTTCGAAACCCTTCTCTCGACTCTTACGCCATATCTCTTTGTTTGCATCGACAACCGCTCTTTGGAGGTTGCTATCACGCACTGGTATTTCCGGTACCGTGCACACTACTATCTGCACCTGGGGGGAGATGGCGCGCATGTCGTCGACACCTTTTTCCAAGGTCGTCGCTAATCCTGACGATTCTTTGTTGAGGACGTCGTTTATCCCTGCCGCAATCATCACGAGGTTGCGTCCGTGAGCCCGACCTGAGCTTTTCTCTTGCTTGCCTCATGACTGAACCCAGCCTATGTCCTGGGAACGTCCCTACCAATACTCTTTTGTCGCCTTTCACCCTCTCTTTGAGTGCCTCGGCGCATCGAACTAAATTGGAATCGCCAGCTATAATAACCGGCTGAGGTTTTCCAGCCTGAGCCCCAGCTGCTGCATTGTCTACTCCCTCCAGCAAAGCTACTTCCTGAAAGCTGTGCCCCGGGCTCTTTGCACCTGCGTTTTTCACACCCTGTTCTTGCTGACCCCCCCCCCCCGCTGGAGGTCGGCGCCGCACTATTCTCGCTGTTGCCTGCTTCTTTGTTCGCCTTAACTGCCATGACTAGTTCCTCCTCTACTAACCTAAGCCTCTCCCCCATGGCCTGCGTTTTCTCACGCTCTTTTGCCAAGGCATTTTCAAGCTCAGGGATTCTGTCCATAAGTCCGCTCTGAGCAGCCATCATTTTTTTTCCATTTTTTCCTCGATCTCGCACTGTCTACATTTTGCGTCAGCTTCTTCTGCCTTCTCTTCCGCACAAACTTCCATTTTCACAGCTGCCCCACACCCTGAACACTTTGCGGTCTTTTTGACCATGACCGCTCGTAGCACAAGGGTTACACTATCTAAAGAACAAAGGCCCTCGGTACTACAAACATTTCCCTAAGACAATACGTACCCAAAAGCTCAATGGATAGCCCACACTTCAAGACACTCGTGGTGGGTGCACGTGCACCTCAGCCACGTGGAGGCATAAAAAGGAAAGCAACCCCCCCCCCAAAAAAAACAAGTTACTGGCCCCTCCAAAAAAAACCGTACCAACTAATAACCTCGGTACTACAAACACTTCCCTCGGTATTACGAACACTTCCCTAAGACAATATGTACCCAAAAACTCAATGGATAGCCCACACTTCAAAACACTCATGGTGGGTGTACGTGCGCCTCAGCCACGTGGAGGCATAAAAAGGAAAGCAAAAAACCCCCCAAAAATACAAGTTACTGGCCCCTCCAAAAAACCGTACCAACTAATAACCTCGGTACTGCAAACACTTCCCTAAGTACAAACACTTCCCTAAGACAATACGTACCCAAAAACTCAATGGATAGCCCACACTTCAAAACACTCGTGGTGGGTGTACATGCACCTCAGCCACGTGGAGGAAGAAAAAGGAAAGCAAAAAACCCCAAAAAACAAGTTATTGACCCCCAAAAAACCGTACCAACTAATCAACACAAATATAGTTTATGCTAATGACCTATACTAGAAAAGCAAGCTCAATGCATGCAAGAAAACTTATCTGCTGCTGTCGTTCCGGAGACCTCGAAAAACACATCCGCTCACGCCGGCGCCCTAGCAAAAGAACGACACAGAATGCGTACAGCGTCATCTAGTATATCGTCACCCAACTGCAGTTTGCATGCATCTCTATGGGACAGCGCCATGTATTGTATAAGGGAGACGCTACCGGGTGCGCCGAAGGGACGAGGGATTGCCCTTGACCATAAGGAGCTTCGCCCCTAAAAAAGTGGCGTCTGAGGGTCAAAGGATCCCCCAAGAGCCAGTGGTGCCCCTCTGCCAACGTGGCGTCGCAAAAGCCCACCCCTGTGCTACATTCTGATTTCTCTCTTAAGCACCAGGGCAGTCTGCCTTGATGTCACGTTTGCAGAGTGGCGCCATCGGCTCAATGGGGCCCTTTGACGTGCAGACGCCGCTTTTTTCTTGACCTGTACTGGAGTATAGTTGATATGACTTCATAGCTACATGCGCTGTCAAGGATTCACAAAGCCGTGGCGGCCACTGTGCTGCATTCCAAAACCATCACCCTCTGTTCGGTATACCTTGCACCCCATCTATCAGTAACACTACAAGATCTAGAAGAACTTTTAGATCAGCTACCGGAACCATATTTTTTAGTTGGAGATTTTAATGCGCATTCACCTTTGTGGGGAAGTGAACAAACTGATGCTAGAGGTCGTATTTTAGAAGATTTTATTTTGTGCAATAATGTCTGCCTGCTCAATACAGGAAAGTTCACATACTGCTCTTCGAGCTCAAGGAAAATGAGCTGTTTAGATTTGTCTTTTACATCTCCATCTGTTTTTACTGATTTTAAGTGGGGTGTCCTCAACAACCCGTACGGAAGCGACCACCTTCCTGTAATAATCAGCCCATCATCCTCACCTGAGATCACCCCGAGCAGACCACGCCGTTGGAAATTGTACCTCGCAAATTGGGCACTGTTTCGAGAAGAGGCGTGTTTGGACAAGATATATTCGGAGAACCTCAGTGTCGATGAATTTAACGGAATTTTCACATCATGTATTATCACTGCTGCACACCTGTCTATCCCACAGTCCACAGGAAATATGCGCCATAAGCACAAAGTGTGGTACACACGAGAATGCAGAGATGCAAAAAAGAAACAAAACAAAGCCTGGGGAATTTTTCGGAGATATTCAACAAACGAAAACCTTATAAATTTCAAAAAAGCAAGAGCTGAAGCCCGGCATATTCGGCGCAATGCTGAAAAAGCTTCATGGCAAAAATACATATCGTCCATAAACAGCTCAATGACGTCCAAAAAAATGTGGGAACAAGTCCGTAAACTTGATGGCAGCTTTTCGCCGTACACAATTCCTTTGCTCACAGCTCCCGGTACACAAACAAGCATTAAAGAACAAGCAGACATTCTAGGGGAACATTTCGCTACAGTTTCTAGTTCCTCACATTATACACAGTCATTCACAAAACACAAGAACACAGCCGAAAAACAAAGACTTCCAATAACTGGCAGTACCCACGAACCATACAATAACCTAATTACACTTCAGGAAATCCACAAAGTATTGTCCGGCGGTAAACAAACAGCACCTGGACCCGATGAAATCCATTATGAAATGTTGGCTCACCTCTCCGTAGCTGCTGTAAAAGCATTATGCAAATTCTTTAATAAAATCTGGGAATCCGGGAAAATACCAGACGCTTGGAAAAAAGCTGTTATAGTGCCATTTCTGAAGCCTGGAAAGCCACCAACCTCTCCTGATAGTTACAGACCAATAGCACTCACTAGCTGTCTTGCTAAATCTTTCGAAAGTGTACTAAATATCAGGTTGATGTTTACCCTCCAATCCCGTGAACTGCTTGACGCCCAACAATGTGGTTTCAAGAAAGGATGCTCAACGGTAGACCATCTCGTTCGCCTCGAAGACACAATCCGGGAAGCCTTCATACATAAACAATACTGCCTTGCGGTCTTCTTCGATCTTGACAAGGCGTATGACACAACGTGGAGATTTGGGATCCTACGCGACCTGGCAGATCTTGGCATCCGGGGCAGGATGCTGAAATGCTTGACCAACTTTCTCTCTGACCGTTCATTTCAAGTCCGTCTCGGAGCTACACTTTCAAAGAGTTTTACGCAAGAGAACGGGGTGCCACAGGGGTGCATTTTAAGCACAACACTTTTTATTGTGAAAATGAACTCTCTGAGAAAAATAATTCCAAAGTCTATTATGTACTCAGTTTATGTCGACGACCTTCAAATAGCCTGCACCTCTTCCAGCTTGTCAACATGCGAGAGGCAAATACAGCTCACGTTAAACAAAATAGCTATTTGGGCGGATGTAAATGGGTTCAAATTCTCACCACAAAAAACAGTTGCTGTCCTCTTCTCACTGAAAAGAGGAATACAGATTGATCCGGCCTTGTACTTAAATGAAATAGCACTTCCAGTAAAACAAGAACATAAATTTCTAGGGATAACCTTTGACCGAAAGCTGACATTTCTACCACACATAAATTCACTCAAGAAGAAAGCTTCCCGATCTCTAAATATCCTCAAAGTGCTCTCGCGAAAACATTGGGGGTCTGACAGGACCTGCCTATTACACATTTACCGGACCGTCGTACGCTCTTGCCTAGACTACGGGTGCATAGTATATGGGTCTGCAAGACCATCGTACCTGAACAGATTAGATCCGATACAAAACCTGGCACTGCGTCTTTCGACTGGTGCATACAGAACATCTCCCGTAAGCAGTCTTCACATAGAAACGGATGAACCACACCTCGCAGACAGAAGAACGATGCTTATGTGTTCTTATGTGCTGAAAATAAGGTCCCTGCCAAAACACATCTGTTATCCAGTAGTGACAAAGTGCAAGTCTAGAACGCTGTTCAATAATAAACCACAATCAATCAGGCCTTTGTTGCTGCGTTTTGAAGAAATATGCCAAGAAATAGAAATAATAGACACTCTACCCGAAATTGCCCCACGATACGATCCACTACCGCCATGGTATAACCTTCCTGCTGTTTGTGACTTCACATTAACACGCTTTCAGAAAACGCAAACACCACACGAACACATATTACAAGAATTCCTTGCACTAGAAGAAAGACATACGGATTACACAAAGTTTTATACAGACGGTTCAAAAACGGCACGTTACGTTGGAAGTGCAGCGGTGCAAGACAGCTGGGAAAAAATAATAAGGCTGCCGAATTGTGCATCAGTGTTTACTGCAGAAAGCTATGCTGTATGTGTGGCTGTAAGAAAAATAGTGAGTGAAAATATCAAGAAGAGTATAATCTATACTGATTCTCTCAGCCTACTCACAGCTTTGCATTTCAGAAACGCCGCCGAACCCTTAGTAGGCAACATTATTCACAATATAGAAAAAGTTACAACACATGGACATACCATAAAATTCTGTTGGGTACCGAGTCACATCGGGATAAGTGGAAATGAAAGAGCGGACACATGTGCTGCACTAGCTGGGAGTCGCGAAATAAAAAAGGTGACCATTCCCCATAAAGACTGCATGAAACTTATTCACAGAAAATTGAAAGAAAAATGGCAGAAAACGTGGGATAATGAACCAAATAACAAACTGCACCTTGTAAAGCCCATCTTGGGTGAATGGAAATCGTGCAGACATCAAGAACGCTACATAGAGATAGTTTTATGTCGTTTGCGCATCGGGCACACACATTTAACACATAGCTTCCTACTAACAAAACAAGAAAAGCCTTTATGTGAGAGGTGTGGAGACGACCTCACAGTAATTCACATTTTAGTATCGTGCACAAAACTAGAAAAACTAAGAAAAAAATATTTTACGGCTTTTTACGACGAACACATTCCATTCCATCCAGCTCTGATTTTAAGTGAGAGTGCAATTGTTAACATGTCATGCGTTTTTAACTTTTTAAGGGAGGCAGGTATCCTCCAAAAACTCTGATACCTTACACTGTATGTACATCGCTGCATTTTTGACGCGCCTCTACAGTCTTCTCATAATTGAGAAGAAGGCCGAGGCCCGTTCCCAACTAGTTCGGAACCTCGGGCCCCTTGCTTGGACAAGGAATCACTGAGGTGACCCGACCTTTTAAAAAAGGATATACCTTGTTCTTGGCGCATGATGGCCTTAGATGCTTATGTGCCATTAAACCCAACACAACACAACACAACACAACACAACAAAGTATGCATGAACCCTGTTTTCTGTTTCTTCGTACTCGGTCAATCCTTCACAGCACGTTTAGCCATGAACCCTCGGTGGCTTTTCTAGTTCCACTGTATGCGTCAATTTTTTCCATTAATAAAATGTGCCGAGCTTTTCAAACTTGCAAAGTGCGAGACCACAATGTGATGAACAGCCTCATCACATATGGCTACCGTCGCACAAATACTCCCGTAAACGAGTGCTCACAGACCTGGGAACAAGGATGTAAAGAAAGATGTTGCATTATTTTGTTTGGAAGACAGTGTAGTTGTTTGAAGACAACATGTTTTTGAAGTACGACTATGGGCTTCTTCGTTTTCTTAGCATCTCAAGATGCATTGAGATGCTAAGAAAACGACATAATTGTAGCCTTATGATGGATATTTATGTTAAAAAGGTGCATTTATTTAGAGCACTTACTGCTTACACATGAATGACATTTTTAAACGGAACAACTATTTAGTGGCTTATATTATTGAACATTCACTGCATCCTTGAATGACTGTCCTTCACTGTATCCCTAAAGAACCTTTACTTTCCAAAAGTCGTCTTGCTTGAGTGCGTACTCAGCTGGACTTTATAGACAGCTGAACACAGCTAGTTACAACCTAGAGAAACATGTAAGGAGAATAAACAAGCCATATGAACCCCAGGTCATACACAGGTAATGGAAAGTTGTTCCATTTAATACATCTATTCATTCATGTGCGAGCAGTAAATGTTCTAAATAAATGCACCTCTTACATAAGTATTCATAGTAAGGCCAAAAGTGTCCTTCTTTTGCAATTATGTCCCCTTTGTACAAGAATCTCCGCTTTTCTTCCACAATGTCTTGTAAGCATCTCAATGCATCTTAAAGGGACTGACAACCGGTTTTCAAGAACCCTTCTTTTTATGGCGCAATGGAAAGCTCACCGCCTGTACTGCTTTCACCTGCAGCGGTTACTTCTAAAAGCGTGTGGATATTTCGCACGCAGAATTTTTCGATGTGAGTAGCCTCTAAAAAAGGCAGAGTGCGCACTGTCGTCTGCATAGACTGCACACCCTATGCTGAAGCGAACGTCTCTTGGAAGTGTGGTAGGTAGTTGTGCCAAGGCCAGATTAAACAGAAAAGGGCTAACCACGGAGCCCTGGGGTACGCCTGAGGACATGGGTCTCGGGGAGCTTGTGAGTTTGCCTATGTGCACTCTGAAAGTCTGTCTGGAGAGGAAAGCCTCTAGGAATTTGCGTAGGTTGCCCGTTATCTCCAAGAGATCGAATGCTTGGCGTATGGCTTCGTGCGGTAGGCTGTCGAACGCGCCTTTCACGTCCAGGAGAGCGAGGAGGACCACATCACCAGAGGCCTTGGCATCCTCCATGGTGGAAACCAAATCGGCAATGGCATCCGCAGTGCAGCGTCGGCGGCGGAACCCGGTCTGCTCGTCAGCCAGAAAGTTCCTTGCACGGGCAATCCATTCAAGGTGGGCAAGTGCCATAGTCTCCATCACCTTGCAGGCAGCAGAAGTGAGGGATACTGGACGGTAAGATGCCGGGTCATGTGCTGCTTTTTAAGCCTTGAGTATCGGTACTATAACCGACGTGCGCCAGTTGTTTGGAAGTTGGCCCGTGCGCCATACGTCGTTGAAGAGGTGAGCAGGCGTTTCAGTTCCGCCGCCACCAGGTTCCGGAGCATTTGGGCTGTGATGCCGTCTGGTCCTGGTGCACTGCGATGACGTGTTCTTTTTCAGGCCGTTTTCAGCTCGTGGATCGTGAAAGGCTCTGTGCATATGGCTACTGCCTGGATGATTGCCCACTCCGGGTGGTGGTTCAGAAGGCTGCACGATTGGGGAATTCTGAGGGCTCCTTGGAGGGGGGACACGACCACGGAGGGTGCCGACGGCATAAATTGGTCCGCCAGGAACTCTGCAAGTTGTTCATCAATGCCCAAGGTTATAGCCACCGCAAGGACTGGGTTGCGGCTTGTTTGGCGACCGGATAGTGTCTTTAATAACCTCCAGGCAACGCGGCTCTTTGAGTTGTCCTGGATGGTGGCGCATAAGCCGTTCCAGCACTGGTTGCGCCTTCTTCT
This sequence comes from Hyalomma asiaticum, assembly GCA_013339685.2. Classification (NCBI taxonomy): domain Eukaryota; kingdom Metazoa; phylum Arthropoda; class Arachnida; order Ixodida; family Ixodidae; genus Hyalomma; species Hyalomma asiaticum. The sequence continues at coordinate 84,506,820 of CM023487.1, read as the reverse complement.
TGCGTGCCGCCTGCAGTGGGCATCCACCTCCTGTATTCGGTCCAGTGTTCTGGTTGGCGAGTGCGCATGGCCTTCCGTTCCGCCCGACGTCGGGACGCACGTAGGTTTAGGAGCAGAAGGTCCAGAGCTGGGGCGTCGGGGTAGGCGGTGCATTGAACGGTTGCTGCTTTGGCACTCTGGGTGATGGTTTCTAGTATGTTTGATTGATTGTTCATGCTGCAGAGCTTGCGGAATTTGTTAAAATCAGTTACCGTGAAGGAGGCGGATCTGGGACGTCTGGACCTTGCCGGGTATATTACGATAGGGAAATGGTCTGAACCCCATGTGTCTGGCTCCGCGGTCCAAGTGTATTCGCCTTGCAGTGATGTGAGTGTTAGGTCAATTGCAGAGTTGGTGCCTTGGCGGGTGAATGTGGGGGACCCGGTGTTTAGAATGAGCAGACCCGTTCGTTTGATGAAATCGGCCAGGCCTCGTCCTCGGCGATTGCAGGACAGGCTGCCCCAGTCGGTGTGGTGGGAGTTGAAGTCCCCACAAATTATCGTTTCCGAGCCGAGACGGGCGATCATTGGCTGAATTATTGAGGGGTCCCAGGCTCGTCCGGGGCGCGCATAAATGCTGGCCACTGTGATGTTGGTGGTTCCCATTCGCACCCGACCGCACAGCACTCCGTGGTATTGTCCGCCAGGTCGTCCACTGGGATGACTGCGTGGGGGTTGTTCCGCACATAGATGGCTGTTCTGGGTTTTCCCGCCTTGTGGAGGGCGGCTGTGCATGGCGCGTCTGTGCAGGAGGGTGTGGCACAGGTGGTGGCTTCGGAGTAGCCGGAGAAGCCTGGTAGCTGCAAATCTTCTGCCATGGCATAAACTTCCTGGAGGGCTAGGACATCATAGCAGCGATTAAGTGCTTGCAATGCTCTGCGTGGCGTCTCCGAAGAGAATTGCAATTCCACTGTAGAGTGAGTGGGCGAGGGTGTTTAGCCATGCTGTTGGAGATGTGCTGGCGAGGTGCCGGCTAGTTGTAGGCAGACGGCTCGAAGAGGATGTTCTGGAGGTAAAAATTCGCCCACAGCTTGTAGGGTAGTAAGCAATGTGTTCAGTAGGATTGCTTGTGGGTCTGACGGAAGTTGGGGAGCGAGGGTCGCTGTAACTTGAGTTGGTGTGGTAGGGGCGCCGGGTCGTGGGAGCGGTGCTGTGAATGGTATCTGTCGTCACGGGAATGGTACTGGTCTTGGTCGCGGGGAGCGCGGGGCAGGTTTGGGGGCAACGCCGCGGAGTGCTGCAGCGTAGGAGCGTACCTGGTGGGTTTCCTCCCTGACCGCAGCTCGCACCTCTCTCCTGGAGAGGTCCGTAGTAGAGGAGGCCATAATTGTGGCTACCTGGCATTCCTCTTGCCATCGAGGGCAGGAAGGGGTGTCTGCGGGGTGGTTGCCGCCGCAGTTCACGCAGTGAGAGCGTTGTGGGCAGCTGGTGGCCTCCTCGTGTTGACGACATGTTATGCAGCGTTTGGGCCGCGGGCACGTTTCCGTAATGTGGCCGAAGCAGCCGCATTGGCGGCATTGGAGGGGGCCGGGGCGTGCAGGTCTCACTTTGAACTTGAGATTGTATATGGAGACCGTATCTGTTGGGGCGGGGCCGGCGAAGCAGAGGGTAAGTGTGTGGCTGTTTCGATGGACAGAGATAATCGGCGTTGGGGATTTGATTGCGGACAAAAGCTCTTCATCAGCGATGTCTTCATGAAAGCCATCCAAGTATCCCGTGGAACGCGATTTGTCCGAAGGTACTCTCGCTGTGAGCGGAATTCCCAGGAGTTCGGTGAGAGCCAGTAAATCCTGAAGACATGTCTCGGAGGAGGCGTCAGCTGCCACGATGTTCCTGTGGTAGTTCACGCGGACAGCAATCACCTCCGGACGTGCCGATAGGGCAGCTGCCAGCGCAAGACGAGAAACACGTTTGAAGGTGTCGCCTGGCGTGGAAGGGCGGTAGAGTGTGGTGCCCACCACAGCTGGGTCCTTGGGAATTGTGGCCGAAGTTTGAAGGGTTCTTGCGCGGCGTTTGGCGGCTTTGGACAGGACCGTGTGAAGTCATCGACCTCTTCGGTAGGAGCGGTAGTAACGGGGGTTACGGTTGGTACTTGCGGGGGAGCGCTAGTGGCTATGTGGGTGGTGATGGAGGGTCCTTGTGGAAGAATATAGTTGCGAGGGTTCCCCTTTGATTTCCTCTTTCCCTTCTTGCTCTGGTTTGGAGGAAGATTTTGCTGCTTTTCTTTCAGGAAGGAAGCTGCAGTTAAGCCGTTGGTCTGCTGGGAGGGGTCGTTTTGTGCGGGTCCTTGGGTGATGTTAGGGAGAGTGGTTGGCTGCATTCGGCCCCTTGTGTGGAAGGAGGGGGGGAAGCTGCAGCCTCGTAAGGTACAGATACTTGGTCCTGGGAGGTTCAAGAAGTGGTGGTAGATTCTCCGTGCAGTAAGGCGTCGTTTTCCTCGCGTGGCTCCGGGCGGGAAGCGGGAAGTTCCGGCTGTACCTGGCTCGGTGTGGAGCTGGTGATTTGCTTTCGCGGAAGAGAAGAGTCTTCGTCACCGCTCTCGTCATCACGACTGCATTTTCTTGACGACGATAGATCCATGAGCTCGTCGTCCAGGGGAGCGGGGAGAGGGGTGTGGAGATGTGGCTCCCGATTGTGTACTTGAGCCTGGGGGTCGGGACCGGATGGTGTGGTCAGTTCGGTTATTGACGGAGTTGCTTATTGCGTGAGCTCTGGGTAACACGCGGCATTCACAGAGTCGCGCCAGCGTAAGAGGGCATTTCTCGCTTCGTCTCGTTCTTTCACCTTCATCGCAAAGCTATCCAAAGCATGCTGGTTACGGGTGGGTGGCGCTTGCATGTAGGGCTTGCAAGTAGATGGGCTCACTTTTAAAGCTCCGGGTTCAACACAAGCAGAAGAAGTAGCTATTGCCCTAGCTGCCTCTGATCCCCGATCTCAACGTATAATAACGGACTCGCGTGGGGCTTGTCGTAATTATGAAGCTGGTTGGGTCACCCCGCTAGCGGAACGAATATTGTGCTCCTATACACCTTTCCATCGGCACTCTCGCACCGGCGAGCAGGAACCTGTTTTTGTCGTCTGCTACGGCTCTCCGCGCCACGCCCCCCTTCGTTGGGCTGTTTGTTGCGCCGAGCCGCCCATACGTTTTGCCGTGCGCGCGCTGTTTTTCGCTCACTAGAGCTATTTGAAATGTCCTTTAAGAACAGCCAATCGACAGGGCATCACTGCATTGTCTACGGTTGCACGTACAACCAGCAGAAAAGAAACGCTGCACGTAAACAGCTGTGCACCAAGCACAACGTTGCGCAGGAGGAGTGCGGCTGCGCACTCACTGACGTACTCGTGCCAAAACGCCGCACCGCTCATGTTCCCATGTGGTCTAACGCTAATGTCGCCTACACACCCTCAACCATAGTCAGTGCCGTTCTTAGAATATGGTGCGAATGTCCCAGATTTCTTCTTTCATTCTCTCCCTACTTGATTAGCTTCAACCATGAGAGCTAAACGCGTTTCACGGTACTACCAAAGCAAGGGGTTTTGGTACGGACATTCCTTTTTCTTTTCCTTTTTATTGTTGCTCTTGTCCTTGCTGATGTATGCCTCCGGACTGTGCAGTGCAAACCAGGTGGGCATGTTTTGTTGAACGGCAAACGTGCTTCAGCACGTTATGTGACGCGGACGCTTCTTTCAAAAGAAAAAAAAGTGGAGAGCTCGACAGAAGTCGATAATGAACTAGGCTGCGAGAACGGAGCCGAATTATTGCTTCTTGACCATGAGTGCGATAAATGAGAAATCCGATTAGAAAAAAAAATCCAGGTCTCACGCACCGTGGGAGCCAATATTATGCCAACATGCCAGCGATGTAGCTGTAAGTATTAGCCAACGTTATTCATTAAAGAGAAAGTCAGCACGCAATAGCCGACACTTGAAGGAATTCTAGGCAAGAGTAGCTATCTAGCGCTGGTTTTAATTGAGTAGATGCCGCACATATGCCATGGCTTATACATCATGCCACAACATTATTACGTTGTTATGCACACAGATATACTGTGTCATTTACTGACTGGCTATCACACCTTGTTAAAGTTTACTTGCTTTGTTAGCAGTGTCCGAACACCGTTGCACTACTTAGTTAGGTTTGTCGTTATGTTGAGTAATGACCATATCGAGCCACGATCATGTCGTGTCATGAACATGATTATAAAATATCACATCCCTCGAATTGTAGTTTGACACCCATTTCAACCCCCTTAAAGCTCTCATGTTGAGTCATAATCGTGTCGTGCCATGACCATGTCGTGTCATGAAAATGACTATAACTCATATCACATCTTCTCCTGTGCCTTTCGCTTTACAACCGGTATCAAACCCCCTTTTGCATAATGATGTACATGTCATTTCATGTAAGCGATGTCATGAACATGATTATAGTATATCTTACGTAACATCCCTCGAGGTTTACTTTTCCTTTGACCCCCATCTTCACCCCCTTCCGTTAATTTTCGCTCTGTCATGCTCATGCCATATTACGTATCTCATGTCATGAGCATGACTAACTCGTATCGCCTCTCTCGATCTATATCTTTCGTAGGGCACCGATCTTGACCCCTTCCCGTTGATTTTTGCTTCGTCATGCTCGTGTCATATGTATTTGATGTCATGAACGTGACTAACTCGCGTCTCTGGACCTGTATCTTTCATTTGACACCCATCTTGACCTCCTTCCTTTACATTTGTTTTTGCAGAGTCATGCTCATGACATGAGCACGCCATGTCATGTCATGAACGTGACTATGACCAATAATACATTCTTCGACATGTACCTTTTGTTTGACACCCATATCGATTCCCTTCCAGTGGTCTTACGTTTGCAGTCATGCTCATGTCATAGCATGACCTGAGCACATCATGTCTTGTCATGAACGTGGCTATGACCGATATTACATTCTTCGACATGCACCTTTTCTTTGACACCCATATGGATCCCCTTCCAGTGGTCTTATGTTTGCAGAGTCATGCTCATGTCGTAGCAGGACCTGAGCACATCATGTCTTGTGATGAACGTGACTATGACCAATATTACATTCTTCGACATGCATCATTTGTTTGACACCCATATCGATCCCCTTCCAGTGGTCTTATGTTTGCAGAGTCATGCTGATGTCATAGCATGACCTGAGCACATCATGTCATGTCATGAACCTAACTACGACCAATATTACATTCTTCGACATGCACCTTTTGTTTGACACCCATATCGATCCCCTTCCAATAGTATTGTTTCCAGAGTCATGCTCATGTCATAGAATGACATGAGAACGTCATGTCGTGAACGTGACTATGACCAATATCACATCCTTCGAGATTCACCTTTCGCTTGACACCCATCTCGACCGCCTTCTTACAGCTTCAAGCTTTTCCTTGTATTAAGTGTCATTATTAACATGCTTTGTAAAATCAGGTCATTCTTTAATCGTGATTTGGTAATTATCACGGTGCACTCTCATTATCGTAACCCGTCTAACCTACCTTGTGTGACTTACCAACATTAGTTAGGGATTTTCAATCGTTGATTTCTGGACATGCTCACTTCCATAGTTATAGTCATGAGCATGACTTAAAGCCTGGCTATCATGCTGATTATGCCCGAGTCATGTCTGCGTTAAATCAAGGGTTCCTTTGATATATCGCGTTACGTGATTAGTCATTTATTTCTCAAGGCATCGTTTCTTGTGATAATTTTCCATAATTTCGGAACCACTCTCTTTTAAGGTGACTGAAACATTAAGGTTACTCTAATTGAGACATTAAGGCTTTCGCCTTAATGAGTGGCACCATTGTTAGCAAAAGCAGCACTATTTTTATTATGATACGAGTAATCTTACAACAGTAATTCAAACAAAGAAGAGGCGACAATGTTCCCGGTTTACCAGTTTTACTGCTACCAACCGGCCCTGCTGATCCCGCTTCTGCCCGCGCAATAAGACGCAAAACAATGCCGATAACAACTGTCCTGCCAATTAGTCAGATCCCACATACTCACAAATTAACCTGCCTAACGATTCCGCGATGTTTATAAGCAGCGAAAGCAAGATCTTGCTTAAACACACACAACGAATGCACGCGCCCGCACGGAGAGCCCGGCGAGCAAACAGCCCAAGATGGCGCCGCCGCTAGACGTCGCTAGCGGCATTTCATGGCGGCGCCCAGGAGGGCTCTATTGGAAAGGTCTATAGCAACCGGGGTAGAGATCCTACCCCCCGCTCTCTAGTATAGACTCCAGGCCACCAGGGCCTAATAGGGAATGAAGCCGCGAACACGGCGGCCCGAGCACTCATCCACCGGGCGTCCCACTTAGACCCTGAGTACCTGAAACCCGAAGGCGGCTATCTTCTCACATTCAAAGATATTACAACCTACTACAAGGATAGGCATCGCCAATACCCAACTCCTGCAAAGGGGCTGGGCAGAGCTAATGAACGCATCTTGTTCCGTCTTTTCACGAACACTTTATTGTGCCCGGAAATCTTGCAACATTTAGATCCTTCCTTCACTGGCAAGTGCAAATTCTGTGGGGAGGTGGCCGACACCTACCACATGGTTTGGGCTTGCCAACTCAACTCAGCTCTTGCACCCAACACTAACCCTACACGAGAGGAGTGGGAGGCGACCCTACTTAGTTGCTCGGACCTTCAGGCCCAAAAGGCCTTGGTCCGGAGGGCTAAGCTGGCGGCTCGTACCAATGGGGTCCCGGACTAGGGACACCACCCACTGCGCTGCCTTTTGAAGGCTACACCTCTTTCTTTTTAAATAAATGTTTTCCCCCGCAGGGGCGTCTGCGTAAGCAGGCGTTTGGTGTGTGGCTACACCACGGACCCGAGCCAACGGGGGGGTTTAGACCCCCTCCCACGTGTTCGCCGTGCGTGGTTTAGCCGTGTCCGGGGAAAAGGGGATCCTGGGGGTTGAGCCGACGCCGGGTGATTGGACCTTTAAGGCCCCCCGGCAGAGGCAACACACCCCTTTGGCCCCGGCTTCACGTAGACGGCACCCCTGGGCTGACCCACCCAGGGGAAATCGGCAGTCGCCTTTTCCTGTCTCTCACTCTCCTCACATCTTCGTCTTTCTCTCTTACTTTCAGTCTGTCCTGTCTTCTCCTCGCTTCCATTTACTTCCCCTCTTCCCGGCGGCAAGGGTTAACCTTGTGCAAGTAGCCAACCTCGGTCTAGGCGCATAAGGTTATAGTAGCGGTGTACGGCTGGCGTGTGCAAGTTGCAGGCAAGTCCAAACTTGTAGCGTCCTTGTTGGGCTCCGAGGTGGGTGGTCGCCACCGCTGCCGAACATTCCACCTTCTTATGTATGCAACATCTTTTCCCTCACTTAATGATCGTACCGCTTCAAAGCGTGTACGCACCGAAGAGACATTTAAGCCTTTTGCACCCCAAAGACAAACCTTCCCGAGATTTTATGTAATTCATAGTATGAAGCCTGAAAAGCCTGTACGAGTGATATCGCCATTCCTGGTTGCAAAGTGCCTCACAGAAACCACAGGTTCAGGATATCAAGCAAACAAGATGCCCAGTGGCGACCTCCTTCTGGAGGTGCGCGACAAAGTCCAATACGAGAAACTTCCGAAACTTACAGGCTTTGGAGACGTGGACATTTCTATCACACCTCACCGCTCACTCAATACTGTCCGGGGCGTCATCTCGGAACAGGACCTGCTTGAACTCACTGTAGAAGAGCTCCAGGATGGCTGGAAAGAACAGAACGTAATAAGTGTTGAGCGAATTGTCATCAGGCGCGAAGGTAAAGAAATCCCAACCAAACATTTGATCGTCACATTTGCATCCACCATCTTGCCGGAAACTATTGAGACTGGATATACTAAAACTCGTGTGCGACCCTATATTCCGAACCCTCGTAGATGTTTTAAATGTCAAAGATATGGCCACGGATCACAGAGCTGCCGTGGGCACCTCACATGTGCGAAATGTGCCCCGCAGGGGCGTCTGCTTGGCCAGGCGTTTGGTGTGTAGCGACACCACGGACCCGAGCTACCCGCAAGGGTACCTTGAGCAATCAAGGTGTTGGTGAGTAGCACCACCACGGACCCTGAGCTCCCACACTGAAGCTGTGATCCGAACCGTGGCGATAGGTCGAAAGGCGGAGGGTGAGAAGCCAAGAACGGTGGCAGTCAGTGTCTTGGTCGGACCCTGGCTGATGGGCTCCTAGTCCTTCATGAGGCTAGGGGTTCAAAGACCTTGCTGAGTCTATGAGGGTGAACCTCAGCTGACCTTGCATGGAACCCTCAGACCATACAACTCATATGGTTTTTTCTTCTCTCACTAAAAAAACTGATCGGCCTTCTAAGAGAAGCCGCACCGAAGTCCAGACCATTCTAAAAGACTCAGATAACTTTGCTAAGTATTTTGTAATCCACTCTACAGATGAGAAAGTTCCTATATCAAGTAAATCAGTGTTCAGGATTGCCAAGTCGCTAGAAAATGCTGTCGGGCCTGACTACAAGGTCAAGAAACTCTCGTCGGGGGATCTGTTGATTGAAGTATTTAAGAAGACACAGAGCGATCAACTTGAAAAACTAGAAATGGTAGCTGACCAAACCGTGACAGTAACACCGCACCGTAGCCTCAACAGCACACAAGGAGTAATTTCAGAAAGAGACCTCATAAATGAAACTGATGAAGACATTCTTGAAAACCTCAGGCCCCAAGGAGTCACCGCAGTCAGACGTATTACGATTAGAAGATCGGATGAAACCATACGGACGAAACACTTAGTGCTTACTTTCAACCGCAGTTCATTACCAGACAAAATAACTGTCGCTTTCATCAGCTGCCCAGTTAGGGCGTACGTCCCGAATCCAAGGAGGTGCTTTAAATGCCAGCGATACGGACATGGGTCACAGTCTTGCCGAGGAAAGCTGACATGCGCGAAATGCGGAGAGAACGAACACTCTTCAGACAGCTGTGAGAAGACTGTTCTGATGTGCTCAAACTGCAATGGATCCCACGCTGCATACTCCCGGCAATGTCCCATCTTTAAGAAAGAAAAAGAAATCATACATTTGAAAGTCACGGAGAACCTAACTTTTCCTGAGGCGCGAAGAAAACATGCCCAGTTTTCGGGTAAGTCATATGCCGACGCAGCTCGCCGGGGGGTAGAGCGGCGCTTGGTTTCTACAGGCTGCCAGTACAGCTTTGCTGACCTGGCCCTGGCTCTTGCCCCCTGCGAGCGGCCAACGGCTTCTTCAGGGCCTTCGTCTCTGAACATGAAGCCTGCTCAACATGTTGCTAAGGCGACGAGGGAACCTACCCCCTCAAAGCCTAGCTCAAACGCTGCCGGACCTTCTGATGAAGTTTCGGGAGCATCACCAGTGGTACAAACAAGAAAAACTGAAAGGGTCAGTGCTTCCCCACGTGGTGGTCCTGGCACCTCCAAGAGTTGTGATGAACCTATGGAGGTATCATCAGCTCCCTCTGTGCTCCCAGCACCGAGAGAGCAGCAAAATCCTACAGAAAAGAAAAGGGGAAAAATTTTAAGGGTTACGGGTCCTCCAAAGGATCCGGTAACCTAAATTACTCTTTCTTGGGACGCAAAGCCAATGCGTTCTTTTTTGTTCGTTTTTCTTTCATAATGGCGAAAATCATTCAGTGGAACGCGAGAGGCTTGCTTCATAATCTCGATGACATCAAAGACATCATATCCCAGTTTAACCCCACATTATTCTGCGTACAAGAAACTCACCTTAAGCCTTGCCATACAAACTTTTTAAAGAAATTTACAGTCTTTAGAAAAGACCGTGAAGGTGGTGCTGCTGGTGGCGGTGTTGCCATCATTGCAAACGCTGGAGTAATCATTAGCCAGCTTCACCTAAACACATCTCTTGAAGCTGTGGCTGTTAGAGTGCGCCTCAAGTCACTAACTAGTGTTGTGTCCTTATACATCCCCCCTAACTCTCGCCCACCATTCAATGATTTATTAGATTTGGTGGAACAACTCCCCGAACCGTTTTTAATTCTTGGTGATATGAATGCCCATCACCCACTGTGGGGAAGTGAAAAGACAGACGCACATGGAAAATTATTAGAAAAACTAGTGGAAGTAGCAGGGTTGCATATTTTTAATAATGGGGATGCTACATATTTTAATGCCGCTAACAGGAGTTTTTCAAGCATTGACTTATCAATAGGCTCCCTTGGGTTGTCCGAGAGTTTTATGTGGGAAGTCATTCTGGATCCTTATGGAAGCGATCACTTCCCTATCATGTTAAGAAATGAAGAACCCAACAGCACACTCCACATCCGGCCACCTTCTTGGAAACTGGGGCAAGGCGACTGGGCATTGTTCCAGGAGCTTGCCTTAATTAATCACGATGCGCTTGAACATATGTCTATTGATGAAGAAAATGACGCAATAACCAATATTATTATTGAAGCGGCATCTAAATCTGTTCCCAAGACGAGTGGTAGGCTGCCAAAGTGCCCGAAGCCATGGTGGAATAACGAGTGCCGTAGGCTAAGAAAACTCCAAAGTAAGATGTGGAAAATCTTCAAGCGATACCCTACTATAGAAAACCTCGTAGAGTTCAAAAAGGCAAAAGCACGATCACGATTCACCCGACGGCAGGCAAAAAGGATGACATGGCAGAAATATGTGTCTGAAATAAATAGCCAAACCCCATCAAAATATGTATGGGAAAAGGTCAGGCGGATGAACGGGAATAACAGGGCGTTTACAATCCCTCTACTTTCTCCCGATGACACTGACACATCACTTGAGGCTCAGGCTAATATTCTAGGTGAACACTTTTGCCGCGTGTCCAGTTCGTGCCACTACACGGAAGCATTCCTAAAATATAAAAACGCCGCAGAGCGTAAGGGGCACAGAGTTGTCAGCGCAAAAGTGGAGTACAACTGCGAATTTACAGTATTCGAGCTGGAGATGGTACTGGCAAACTGTAAGCCGACTGCAATGGGTCCTGATAATATACACTACACTATGCTGCAGAATTTGTCTGCTAGCTCGCTGGAGTCATTACTCTCATTTTTTAACCGAGTATGGAAATCAGGCCAGCTACCCAAGGCATGGAAAACTGCAGTTATTGTTCCAATATTGAAGCCCGGCAAGGACCCCTGCCAGGCTGCTAGTTATCGTCCCGTGGCCTTGACAAGCTGCTTGTGCAAAACTTTTGAGCGACTAGTGAACGCACGGCTAATACATGTTCTTGAGCAAAATAAGAAAATAGATCGTTTCCAGTGTGGATTCAGAGAGCACCGCTCCACTACCGATCAACTCGTTCGTTTAGAAACACAGATCCGTGAAGCACATGCGAAAAACCAATTCTGTCTGTCTGTATTTTTCGATTTAGAGAAAGCATACGACACAACTTGGCGGTACGGCATCTTGCAAGATCTCGCCGCCTGTGGCATAGGTGGAAATATGTACCGATGTATCCAGGACTTCCTATCTTCTCGTACATTTAAGGTACGATTGGGCAACACTCTATCGAATGTGTTTGAACAAGAAAATGGTGTGCCACAAGGAAGCGTTCTAAGCGTTACCTTGTTCATATTGAAGATAAATTCTGTTGCTGAAGTGATCCCTCATCCTGTACAATATTCGCTGTATGTAGACGACATCCAGATAAGCTACTCTTCATGCAACTTGTCCATCTGTGAGCGGCAGATTCAACTTACAGTAAACCGTCTGGAAAAATGGGCAACTGAGAATGGTTTTAAGTTTTCACCAGAGAAGTCGGCATGCATGTGTTTCTCGCGGAAACGAGGCTTAATTCCCGAGCCATCAATAAGCCTGTACGGGAAAGAAATTCCAGTTAAGTCAGAATATAAATTTTTGGGTCTGGTATTTGACACGAAACTTACTTTTGGGGCACACATAAAATCGCTCAAACTACGTGCTCAAAAAGCTTGCAATATTCTGAAAATCTATCTCATAAACGATGGGGTGCAGACAGGGTATGTATGCTACGTCTGTACAGATCTCTCGTACGGTCAAAACTTGACTACGGATCCATTGTGTATGGCTCCGCCCGGCACTCTACGCTGAAAACTCTTGACCCTATCCACCATTCTGGACTGAGGCTGGCAACAGGTGCATATCGGACAGTCTCCAGTCGAAAGCCTTTATGTGGAATGCGTAGAGCCGCCTTTAGAATTAAGAAGAAGCCTTCTCACAATGACGTATGCACACAAGGTCCTCTCAGTTCCTGATCATCCATGTCGCCACACTTTGTTAGACAAACGCCTGGATACCTTATTCCGAAGCAAGAAATCGTGCATCCCCACGTTTGCTATCCGTGTTAGGAAAGCCATGGGAGTTGATGTCCACTCACTACAGCAGGAACTAACCCTATATGAAGAGCCCCTTGCTCCCTGGTTGTATAGGGATATTATTTGTAACTTCACCCTAACTAAATACGGAAAAAAGTCTACTCCAGAAACAATCGTACAAAAAGAGTTTTTAGAATTGCAGTGCTTTTACCGGGACTTCTCGTCTTTCTTCACAGACGGTTCAAAAACCAATGACGGTGTTGGTGCAGCTGCTGCAACAAACTCACAAGCGCACACTGTTAATATAAATGCAAAAGCTAGTGTGTTCACAGCTGAAATGTATGGAATGTTGTTGGCCATTCAGGAAGCACAAAATGAGGAGCAAGAAAAGACTGTTATTTACACCGACTCTAAAAGCGTGATGGCTGCTCTTTCGTCGAGGAGAAAAACAAAAAATCCTCTCCTTAGAGATCTTATCCGGACGGTTAACAGGATGATGCTCAATGGAAAAGTTATACATTTTTGCTGGATCCCAAGTCATGTTGGAATATCAGGAAATGAACGAGCAGATTGTGCCGCAAAGACAGCTACACTTTCGGGAAACTATATCGGCAAAATTCCAATTCAAGACCACTCTAAAGTACTCAGAAAATCAATTCGCGCAATATGGCAACAAAACTGGGCAGCAGAAGAGCACAACAAATTACATCTGATTAAACCAATCATAAAGGAGTGGAAGAGTGTAAGCCACCGGAACCGATTTTATGAAGTCCTACTTGCAAGACTGCGCATTGGACACACACATGCAACACACAATTACCTCCTCCGTGACGAAGAGAGTCCTCTCTGTGAGAAATGTGGCCAACCACTCACTGTGCTACACATACTTATAACGTGCCCCTTTTACGAACCAAAAAGACGACGATACTTCTCAGAAATATACAGGACATACACTCCGATCCATCCTATCCTTTTACTGGGCGAAGAGCCACACATCCCTAATGAGAACCTATTCGAATACTTAAAGGACATAGGTATCGTTCATCACATTTGACATGTGCATGTTGGCCGCAGTCACATCTCCTCGAAGAGAGTACGACTGCGTTAACTGTATAGAAACGCCTACAGTCTATGTGCACTTGCCAGCCAAATGCACAGGAGGCTGATAGGCTCTTTTAATATATTTTAGATATTTAGATAATCCATACTTATTCATGCCATGCTTATCACCATCTTCGTGTTTTACATTCATGTCATTGAAAGTTTTACCACAGGTCATCAGTTGATAAGACAGATGCTTGGGCTAGTTGGTGATTGGGAATCAACATATTTGCACAGCGCAAGGCTACGAGTAGTTACGACGTAACTACAGAAGAAGAGGCAAGGACAGAAAGAGCGCTGACTTCAACTGAATTTTTATTAGCGAAAACGCTGGAAATATATACTCGTGACAGAACATCACCGCGCAATCACTGCGCGGTGATGTTCTGTCACGAGTATATATTTCCAGCGTTTTCGCTAATAAAAATTCAGTTGAAGTCAGCGCTCTTTCTGTCCTTGCCTCTTCTTCTGTAGTTACGTCGTAACTACTCGTAGCCTTGCGCTGTGCAAATATGTTGAAAATCAAAGAAAACATTTCATTCAAGGAGGCTCGTAAGAGGTGTTCACCATTTCACAATGCTACTTATGCTAATGCGGCGCGTCGGGGAGCAGCGTCGCAAAGGTCACCGCCCCATGCCCAGCCCGGGTACAACGAGCTGACGCATGTGGCTCCTGCCCCCAGGGTGGAAGTAGCCCAGGCTACTCCACCAAACCAGCAAACACGGCCGGTTCCCTTAGGGCTTCCAGCAACACATTCTTTGGCACGTGACTGCACTACGCTAAGCGGAAGTGCAGCACTGCCCAGAGCTCCCAAGGCGGGTACCGCCCAGACTGCCTCAATCCCTCCACCCCCTGCAGGCGCTGACAAGTGCCAGCGCAGCAAGAGCCCGAAGGCAGTTCCATCGACCTCCGAGGTGGTGGGTGGAAAGGTCTCGTCGTCCGGGGCGAGGCTCCATCGGGAACCTTCCCGCTCTCTGGAGCATGTGTCTGGATCTTCGCAAGAGGATATGGACACACTACCGATCACCATGGCGCAACCAGCGCCTAAGGGGCGGCGGGACACTCCCGACCGCTCCAAAAAAGACAAAAAACCCATTACAGGGCCTGGAAAGGGCTCTGTAAACTAAGGCAGCACCACTTTCTTGTACACACAGCATCAATTCAAACTCACTATGGATACCGAAATTATACAATGGAACGTCAGGGGCCTGTTTAGGAACCTCGATGACGTTCAAGAACTGCTACACGAACACAATCCAAAAGTGCTGTGTGTACAAGAAACACACCTGAATGCAAAACACACAGACTTTCTCCGACAATATGTCACATTCCGGAAAGACCGCGATCACAGTTTCGTGTCATCGGGTGGTGTTGCAATCATAGTGGCCCGAAGTGTAGCATGCCAACGAGTACAACTACAAACTCTCCTTGAAGCAGTGGCTATTAGAGCTGTACTGTTTAATAAACTCGTTACTATTTGCTCTCTTTATGTACCTCCAAATTATCCTCTAGATAAACATGAATTTCAGTCTCTCGTAGATTAGCTGCCAGAACCCTACGTCCTTGTTGGCGATCTTAATGCACACAGCTGCTTGTGGGGTGATTCTCGTATCGATGCACGAGGTCGCCTTATTGAACAATTTCTTTTCTCTTCGGGTGCCTGTCTACTCAATAAAAAGGAACCTACATACCACAGTCTTGCAAATCAAACCTATTCATCTATAGACCTTAGTATAGTGTCGCCGTCCATACTTACTGAGCTCACGTGGGAAGTGATTAAAAACCCTTACGGTTGCGACCATTTCCCAATAGTACTGAGGAGACCTAAACAACAGGAGCCTCTGCCACAAGCTCCTCGATGGAGGATTGATGGAGCCAACTGGGACAAATTCCGCACACTCATTAGCATCTCATGGGCCGACATGTGTTCATTAGAAATCGACGATGCCGTTCAATATTTTACTGTTTCCCTTATCGATGCAGCGTCTAAATCTATTCCTCGAACAGCCCCGCAGGGGCGTCTGCGCAAGCAGGCGTTTGGTGTGTAGCGACACCACGGACCCGAGCTAACGGGGGGGTTTCGACCCCCTCCCACGTGTTCGCCGTGCGTGGCTTAGCCGTGTCCGGGGAAAAGGGGATCCTGGGGGTTGAGCCGACGCCGGGTGATTGGACCTTTAAGGCCCCCCGGAAGAGGCAACACACCCCTTTGGCCCGTGCTTCCTGTAGACGGCACCCCCGGACTGACCCACCCGGGGGAAATCGGCAGTCGCCTTTTCCTGTCTCTTCTCCACGTACCTTCGTCTTTTCCTCCCACTTTTCATCTTTCCTGTACTCTACTCTCTTCTATTTACTTTCTTCTTTCCTGGCGGCTAGGGTTAACCGTGTGTAGTATATCCAACCTGGGGTATATATATTCGGTTATAGTGGTGGCGTACAGCTGGCGTTTGCAGCACCTGTATCACAGCTCCTGCAGCGTCCCCGTGTTGGGCTCCACGGTGGGCGGCTGGCGTTACTGCCGAAATAAAAACACATATATGGCAAATTGTTTTCCGTCCCTTTCCGATCGTCCCCAAAAACGGGGGCGCACCGAAGAAGTATTCAAATTTTCTGGCCAACAAGTGGACAACTTCCCACGCTACCATGTAGTGCATAGTGAACACCCAGAAAAAACTGTAAGAATGATATCACCATTTTTAGTCTCGAAATGTATCACCGAAACTATTGGCCCAGGATATAAGGCTACAAAGTTGGCTAGCGGCGACCTTCTCTTGGAACTCCGCAATAGAAAGCAACTAGAAAAATTGCCCAATCTTGCTTCTTTCGGAGAAATCCCAATAGTAATCACACCTCACAGGACAATGAACACCACTCGAGGAGTAATATCTGACACTGACCTAATGGAACTTACTGAGGAAGAACTCCTGGAAGGATTCAAGGAGCAGAATGTCATCAACGTCCAGAGGATTAAGATGAGGCGCGACGGTAAAGAAATCAAAACAAAACATGTTATACTTACTTTTGGGTCAAGCGTGCTGCCCGAGACCGTTGAGGCCGGGTATGTGAAGATGCGTGTCAGGCAATATATACCGAATCCTCGCCGTTGCTTTAACTGCCAGAGGTTTGGCCACGGCTCCCAAGGTTGCCGTGGTAAACAGACATGCGCAAAGTGTGGTATTCGTGACCACACAGCAGACGACTGCCGAGAACCTCCCCACTGTGTTAACTGTGATGGCGATCACCCTGCTTACTCTAGGTCCTGCGACATGTGGAAAAAAGAAAAAGAAATAATTAGCATCAAGGTAAAAGAGAACATAACATTCAGAGAAGCACGGCAGCGTGTCGGATTCATGTTTCAGAACAATCCGTCCTACGCCGGTGTGGTGCGAGGGGCGGCGGCACCACAACGGTTTTTGGCGTCCCCTTGCGCTGCGCAAAGCGCTAGTGCAGGGCCGCCCATAGCCGCCACGGTGGGTGCAGCTGATGCTGACCCACCGACATTGAAAAGTCCGGCCACAACCGTGGCCACTGCTCGCGCTGGCCAAAACCCGCGTGACCTGAACCCAAAGGCGGTCCCATCGACCTCTGGCGTGATGGGCGCCGCCAAAGTCCCGCCCTTCGAGGCGAGCCGGATAAGAAAAAGCTCCCGCTCGCAAGAGCGGCTGTCCAGCGCATCGAAAGATGCAATGGACACAACACCAAGTGTGCCGGCGCTCCTAGCGCCTAAAGAGCGGCGAGACATTCTCGACCGCTCTAAAAAAGACAAATCCCGCATTACAGGGCCCAGTAAGGGCTCTGGAAACTAAAGCAACCCCACCCGTCCTTGTACACACAGCACTATTTACACCGCCAATATGCACGCACAGGTAATGCAGTGGAACGTGAGAGGCCTTATTAGAAACCTTGATGACATTCAAGAACTCCTCCACGAACACAATCCGAAAGTGCTGTGTGTTCAAGAAACACACCTAAACACCAAACACACAAACTTTCTACGTCAATATTTGATTTTCAGAAAGGATCGTGATGATGCTGTGCCATCATCGGGCGGCGTTGCCATTATAATCAACCGAAGTGTAGCCTGTCAACGGATTCAGCTAGAAACGTGCCTTGAAGCAGTAGCAGTTCGAGTTGCGCTTCTAAACAAACTGATTACTATTTGTTCAGTTTACATACCTCCAAATTACTCCCTGCACAAACACGAATTTTACTCTCTCGTTGATGAACTGCCCGAGCCTTACCTCCTCCTTGGCGATTTTAACGCACACAGCAGCATGTGGGGTGATTCTCGTATCGATGGTCGAGGTCGCCTTATTGAGCAATTTCTTTTTTCTTCTGGCGCATGTCTCCTAAATAAGAGGGAACCTACATATTACAGCCTTGCCAACAAAACATACTCCTCTATCGACATTACTATAGCTTCTCCATCTATATTCACTGAATTTGAATGGGATGTTATAAAAAATCCGTACGGGAGCGACCATTTCCCGATAGTATTAAGCACACCAAAACAACACGAACCTTCACCACAGGCTTCCCGGTGGAGGATTGATGCGGCCGACTGGGACAAATTTCGAACCATAACTAGCAATATCTCATGGGCTGACATGTGCTTTCTTGAAATCGATGCTGCTGTTGAGTATTTTACTGTTTTTCTTATTGATGCCGCATGTGAATGTATCCCTCAAACAAGAGCAGGTTGTACCAAGCGCCGCGTTCCATGGTGGAACGAGGAGTGCCGCAATGCGCGTAGGAAGCAGAATAGAGCGTGGAGGCTGCTCCGAGATTCTCCTACGGCTGAAAATCTTGTGAATTTTAAGAAAGTGAAATCTCAAGGCAGGAGGACGCGTCGACTGGCAAGAAGAGAGAGCTGGCAAATCTTTTTATCAAGTATTAATTCGTATACAGATGAGGCAAAAGTATGGAGTAGGGTTAACAGGGTAAAAGGACGGCAAATACATTCACTCCCCTTAGTAAACACAAACGTAGGAAGCATAGAAGACCAGGCAAACTTCCTGGGGACGCACTTCGAACATGTATCGAGTGCATCACACTACAGTGAATCGTTTAAACGATACAAAGATAGAATAGAGGGGCAGAAGCTGGAACGTAAATGTGGGAAACGCGAGGCATACAATGAACCCTTCAGTCTAGCTGAGCTACAGGTATCTCTAAACTGCTGTAATAAATCTTCACCTGGTGCCGACCGGGTAGTATACGAAATGGTAAAGCAGCTATCATCTGAGGCAAAGAAAACCCTGCTTTCCCTGTACAATACAGTGTGGTCTTCCGGCGAGATCCCCTCTTCTTGGAAACAGGCCGTGGTAATACCTATCCTAAAGCAGGATAAAGATCCATCCTCTGCTTCCAGTTACCGGCCAATAGCACTTACAAGCTGTCTATGTAAAGTTTTCGAAAAATTGATCAACCACCGTCTAATGCATTTCCTAGAAACAAACAAATTACTTGACCCGCATCAGTGTGGCTTTCGCGAGGGCCGCTCCACAAATGATCATCTGATACGCATTGAAACACAAATCCGCGAAGCTTTTGTACGTAGGCAGTTTTTCCTCTCTGTGTTCTTAGACATGGAGAAAGCATACGATACAACCTCGCGGTTTGGGATAATTAGGGACCTATCACACTTTGGTATAAGAGGTAATATGCTAAACATTATAGAAAGTTATCTGTCTGATCGAACCTTTCGTGTTCGGGTCGGCAACGTGTTATCGCGGCCGTTTGTGCAAGAAACGGGAGTGCCACAGGGTGGGGTGCTCAGCTGCACTCTGTTCATTGTAAAAATGAGCTCCTTACGTCTGTGTATTCCTCGAAACATATTTTATTGTACATATGTCGATGACATACAATTAGGATTTAGATCATGCAGTCTTGCGATATGCGAGCGACAGATTCAGCTTGGCCTGAACAAGGTGGTCAAATGGGCCGACGAAAATGGTTTTAATTTAAACCCCCAGAAGAGCAGCTGTGTACTTTTCACTAGGAAAAGAGGTCTGCATCCTGACCCCGACATTGACCTGAAGGGGCAGAGTCTACCCATAAAATATGAACAGAAATTCTTAGGTGTAATTCTTGACCAGAAACTTACATTTGTAGCTCACATGAAACACCTGAAAATCAAGTGCATGAAAAGTATGAATATTATAAAGGTATTGTCACGCACTACGTGGGGTAGCGACACAAAGTGTCTCTTAAATCTCTATAAAATCCTGGTACGATCGCGCCTAGACTATGGGTCTATAATATACCAGTCTGCTTGTCCAAGTGCTCTTAAAATGTTGGACCCTGTCCATCACCTAGGCATTCGTCTTGCCACAGGCGCTTTCAGGACGAGCCCTGTGGAAAGTCTGTACGTAGAATCAGACGAGTGGTCGCTTCGCCTGCAGAGAGCGTACTCAGCGATAATGTATTTTTTTAGAGTCAACGCAAATAGTGAACATCCCACACATTCGATTATCAATGATCTGTCCAGCTCGCGACTCTTCGGCAATCGCCCTGCTCTAGGTAGACCTTTTGCGTTGCGTGTGAGAAATGTAGCTGAGGAAATGGGCGTCCAAATCCTTGAACACAATATGATGCCACCCCCTGCACACATCCCACCGTGGAAGTGGCAGGCTATCGTCACTGATCTATCTTTTCTACATGTGTCAAAGCATGCCGCGCCTTCACACATTAAAATGCATTTCCTTGAACTACAGCATAAATATGCTTGTCCCGAATTTTATACTGATGCATCAAAGTCTTCTTTTGGCGTTTCATACGCTGCGGTTGGGCCGTCCTTTTCGGAGGTCGACGCGCTCCACCCACAGACAAGCATATTTACCGCAGAAGCGTATGCGTTGCTATCGGCTGTAACACATATTAAGGAAAAGAAAATACAAAAATCAGTCATATATACAGACTCGCTGAGTGTTGTCAAAACTTTGACATCTCTCAAAAGGCACCGAAACCCCGTAATATTATCATTATATCATCTCTTGTGTTCCTTGTACGCGTCTGATCAGGTTGTAGTGATTTGCTGGGTGCCAGGACACCGGGAAATAGAGGGCAATGTTATAGCAGACAAACTTGCCACATCGGTCGAGCCCAAAGCTGGTAACGTCTCCATGCCGGTGGCTGCCTCGGATATGAAACCATATATCCGTAAGTGTCTTCGTACTTACTGGCAGCACATGTGGGATTCCGAGACATCAAATAAACTCCATCTAATTAGGCCATATATAGGAAAGATCCCGCAAGATTCAAAAAACCGGTGCAACCAAGTCAAATTCTGTCGGCTCAGGATCGGCCATACATATGGCACGCACTCTTACCTGTTGACCGGTTGTGAACCTCCCACGTGCAATAAATGTGGAGTGACACTCACTGTCCTGCACGTCTTGCTAGAGTGTCCAGAGTTGGAGCGCGAGAGGAGAAAGCACTTTTCTTTAGGATACAAACTGCATATGCCATTTCACCCAGCACTGTTTCTAGGCCCAGAACCGCTATTTGAAAACAAGATAGTCCTGAACTTTCTGAAAGATGTCAGTCTATTGCACGTGATAAAGCCAAGGGACCCGTAGAGCGGCCTCTTCATTGAGGCTGCTGCTACGGTGGTGATTGTATGCACTCGCCTCCAGGCCCTTGCGCTCAAGGGCTTTTAGGAGACAGTAGTGCTGTGCAAGGATGATTTTAGAACACGAGATTTCATTGTATGATAGCATCATCATTGTAAATATCTTATGTCACTGTCATGACTATTTCAGTTTTTAGCATCAGACATCAAGACCCACAGACCATCCCACCTGTCAATGTCATAATTTTATTCCCTATATTTTTACGCCATTTACAGCGATCTGATTTTAGGCCCCTTTACAGCCGTGTAGCATCATGTCATTGTAACTCACGAGTCACCGCTATCACTACATCACATGAAATGGCGCTCTTTGGCCACACATGGCCCTTGCGCCAATAAAAACTATATACTACTACTACTATTCCTCGAACAGGAATTTCAAGGAAACGCCGCATTCCATGGTGGAACGAGGAGTGTCGCAATGCGCGTAGGAGGCAGAATAAAGCGTGGAGGGTGCTCCGAAATTGTCCTACGGCTGAAAATCTTGTGAACTTCAAGAAAGTCAAATCTCAATGCAGGAGGACGCGTCGACAAGCAAGAAGGGAGAGTTGGCAAACGTTTTTATCAAATATTAATTCCTATACAGACGAGGCAAAAGTGTGGAATAGAATTAACAAGGTACGAGGGAGACAAACACACTCACTGCCCTTGGTAAACACCGAGGGCGACAGCTTAATAGACCAGGCAAACTGCCTGGGCGCACACTTCGAGCCCCCGCAGGGGCGTCTGCGTGAGCAGGCGTTTGGTGTGTAGCGACACCACGGACCCGAGCCAATGGGGGTGTTTCGACCCCCTCCCACGTGTCGCCGTGCGTGGCTTAGCCGTGTCCGGGGAAAAGGGGATCCTGGGGGTTGAGCCGACGCCGGGTGATTGGACCTTTAAGGCCCCCCGGAAGAGGCAACACACCCCTTTGGCCCCGGCTTCACGTAGACGGCACCCCCGGATTGACCCGCCCGGGGGAAATCGGCAGTCGCCTTTTCCTTTCTCTCTCTTCTCGAATCTTCGTCTTTTCTCTTACTTTAAATCTTTCCTGTCCTCTACTCTATTCTATTGACTTCCGTGTTTCCTGGCGGCAAGGGTTAACCCTGTGTGGCTATCCTACCTTGGATACACCATATTCGGTTATAGTGGTGGCGTACAGCTGGCGTCTGCAGGGCCTGTGCTTACAGACCCTGCAGCGTCCCCTTGTAGGACTCCATGGTGGGTGGCTGGCGTCGCTGCCGAAAATTAAACATCCAATATGTCTAGCTCTTACCCTCCACTCCCTGATCGCCCTCAGAAAAGAGGGCGCACCGATGAAATTTTTCAGTTTTTGGCCAACAAAGACAATCTTTCCCCCGATACCATGTCATACACTCAGAAACTCCAGACAAACCAGTGCGAGCAATTTCACCTTTCCTAGTTTCCAAGTCTTTGTCCGAAATCTTTGGCCCAGGGTATAAAGCATCGAGGATGGCAAGTGGTGATCTCCTCTTGGAGCTTCGCGACAAGAAGCAATTTGAAAAACTGCATAATATAGTGAAATTTGGAGACACCAAAGTAATAGTAACCCCGCACAGAACTATGAATACCACCCGTGGCGTTGTTTCAGATGATGATTTGTTAGGGCTCACTGAGGCTGAACTCCTGGAAGGTTTGAGCGAACAGAATGTCATCAACGTGAAACGAATTAAGATGAGGCGTGATGGAAAAGAAGTCCAGACTAAGCACCTGATACTTACTTTCAATTCAAGTGTACTGCCCGACTCCATCGAGGCTGGGTACATCAGCCTTCGAGTGAGGCCATATATACCAAACCCTCTCCGATGTTTCAAATGCCAGCGATTCGGCCACAGTTCACAGAACTGCCGAGGCCGCCTAACTTGCGCAAAATGCAGTGCTGAAGAACACACGTCTGATGCCTGTGAAAACTCTCTTCACTGTGCGAACTGTAATGGGGAGCATGCCGCATACTCACGGTCATGCCCATGCTGGAAAAAAGAAAAGGAAATTGTCACAATTAAAGTAAAACAAAACATTTCATTTAAGGAGGCACGAAGGCAGGTGTCCTACCTGCCAAAAACCAGCTTTGCCGAAGTGGCGCGTCAGGGGGCAGCGCCACGACGGCCTCCGGCGGCTGTCTGGCACACGCGTAGTGAGCCGGCGGTGACGCCATCCGCCCCCTCGGTGGTTGCAGCCAGTGCTGCTCCACCATCCAAGAAGGACCCACGAACCTCCGGGCGGGGGGGCGCGAAGGTCTCGTCTTCTGAGGCGAGGCCCTCAAAGCAAACACAGCGCTCGCAAGAGCGCGTGTCCAGCGCCTCGCAAGAGGCAATTGACACAACACCAAGCGTGAGGGCGCAACCAGCGCCTAAGGATCGGCGCGACTCCGTCGACCGATCCAAAAAAGAAAAATCTCGTGTCACGGCCCCTGGAAAGGGTCCGTGAGCTAATTTTCCATCCTTGAGCACACAGCACAAAACACATCTAAAATGGACACACAGATCTTACAGTGGAATGTGAGAGGACTTCTCCATAATCTCGAGGATATTAGAGAACTTCTTAATAAACATACTCCAAAGGTGCTGTGTGTTCAGGAAACACATCTCAAGTCCACACAAACAAACTTTCTAAGGCAATATGCCATCTTCCGCAAAGACCGTTACGACGCTGCCGCCTCGTCGGGCGGTGTCGCTATAATAGTCGACAAAAGCGTTGCTTGTAAGCCGTTGAACCTCCGAACTTCCCTTGAGGCAGTTGCTGTCCGAGCAGTGCTGTTCGGTAAGCTACTAACAATTACTTCTATTTACATTCCTCCGTGCTATCAACTTTCGAAGACGCACTTTCAATGCTTCATTGATGAACTTCCTCCGCCATATATAGTCGTTGGTGATCTAAACGCACATAGTCCCCTATGGGGCGACCCCCGTTTGGATGCGCGAGGACGCCTAATAGAACACTTTCTGTTTTCGTCAGACGCATGTTTACTTAACAAAAAAGAACCAACGTATTATAGCACTACACACAACACATGCTCTTCTATAGACCTAAGTATTGTCTCGAGTACACTAATTCCATATCTGGAGTGGTCCGTTCTCAAGAACCCCTTTGGGAGTGACCACTTCCCGATTATGTTGAAGTCAACAAAAGAAGATACGTGCTCGCCTCATTTTCCACGATGGAATATCGAGTCAGCCAACTGGGAACTGTTCCGAGAAAACACATTTTTAGACGGAGATGACATTGCTGATTTTAATATAGACGATGCTGTGGCATACCTAACAGGTTTTATCATTGACGCTGCAACGAAATGCATTAAGCTAACTAACGGAATGACTAATAAGCGTCGCATCCCATGGTGGAACGACGAGTGTCGGAAAGCGCGCAACAGTCAAAATAAAGCTTGGAGATTACTCCGCAATTACCCAACAGCTGAAAACCTCGTCAATTTCAAGCAGGTTAAGTCACAAGCCAGAAGAACGCGTCGTCTTGCAAAGAAAGAAAGTTGGAATAGGTACATCTCCGGTATAAATTCTTACACCGACGAAACGAAGGTTTGGAATAGGGTAAACAAGTTAATGGGTCGGGAGTCACACCCCCTACCCTTGGTAAGTAGCCGAGGTGAGAGCCTGGAAGAGCAGGCGGACTGCCTAGGCGAACACTTTGAATATGTTTCAAGTGCATCGCACTATACAGAAACGTTCTTAAGATTCAAAGAACGCGAAGAGCGGCAGCCCCTTGAATGTAAACGTCCATCCAGTGAGGCTTACAACTGCCCATTTACATTAGCTGAACTTAAGGCATCTCTTGCGTGCGTCAAAAACTCGGCGCCAGGTGGCGATCGTATAATGTACGAAATGATCAAGCACCTTCACCCCGAAGCACTAAAAACACTCCTAACTCTCTTCAATACCATGTGGGCAGCTGGGTATATTCCATTGTCATGGAAAGAAGCGATAGTCATTCCGGTACTTAAACAAGGCAAAGACCCGTCCTTAGACGCCAGCTACAGGCCAATAGCGTTAACAAGCTGCCTATGCAAACTGTACGAGAAAATGTTAAACCGGCGCTTAATCTGCTTTCTAGAAAGTAACAGCATACTAGACCCCCTTCAGTGTGGTTTCAGAGAGGGAAGGACGACAATAGACAACCTTGTTCGCATCGAGACATACATCAGAGATGCATTTATTCATGGGCAGTTTGTACGTTCGGTATTCCTAGACTTAGAGAAAGCGTACGATACCACATGGCGATTCGGGATTCTACGCGATCTTGCCGCCATGGGCATCCATAGGAACATGTTAAACACAATTGAAAGTTATCTGTCTAACCGAACCTTTCGCGTAAAAGTGGGAAATGCTCTATCTAGATCATTCACCCAAGAGACTGGTGTTCCGCAAGGGGGCGTGCTTAGTTGCACACTCTTTCTTGTAAAAATGAACTCTCTGCAGTCAGTAATTCCAAGCGCGATGTTTTATTCCGTGTATGTTGATGATGTGCAGATGACTTTCAAATCATGCAATATGTCTATCTGCGAACGGCAAGTGCAGCTTGGAATGAATAAATTCTCTAAATGGGCGGATGAGAATGGCTTTAAAATAAACACCCAGAAAAGTACTTGCGTACTTTTCTCCAACAGACGAGGGGTAATGCCACTACCAAGTATTGCAATCAAGGGAGACCAACTCTCTGTGAGCAGCGAGCATAAATTCCTGGGAATCACTTTAGATTCTAAGCTGACGTTTATTCCCCACATTAAATATGTAAAAATGAAATGTCTGAAAGCAATGAACGTCCTAAAGCTTCTATCACGTACAACATGGGGTAGTGATCGAAAGTGCCTCTTGAAGTTGTACAAAAGTCTTGTCTGGTCGCGCCTTGATTATGCAGCCATAATTTATCATTCCGCAACGCCAAGTGCATTAAAAATCTTAGACCCCGTCCACCATCTGGGTATCCGACTCGCAACCGGTGCTTTCAGGACAAGTCCAATCCAGAGCCTCTACGTAGAGTCCAATCAGTGGTCACTTCACCTGCAGCGATCATATAGTAGTTTCACATATTTTATAAACGTACGCGCAAACATCAAACATCCGTCTTATTCAACTATAAACGATATGACCGCTGCCACACTCTTCCATAATCGACCTGCAGCGAGAAAGCCGTTCTCTTTGCGTGTGAGAAACCTAAGTGAGGAAATGGGTGTTCCTCTGCTTGAACTTTGTCCTATGCCCTCAGTGAAACTGTTACCGCCGTGGCAGTGGCAGCTCATAGATTGTGACACATCATTTGTCGAAATCACTAAACACGCACCAGAAGCACATATTAAAATGCATTTCCGAGAACTCCAGTCCAACTACTCATGCGTAGAGTTTTATACCGACGCCTCTAAGTCGCATGCCGGGGTGGCTTATGCAGCCGTCGGACCATCCTTCTCGGAATCCGGTGTACTGCACCCGGAAACAAGTATCTTTACGGCTGAGGGTTATGCACTATTGTCGGCGGTGAAGCATATACGGAAATCAAACATACAAATATCAATTATATTTACAGACTCGTTAAGCGTCGTAAATGCATTAAGGTCACTTTTGAGATTCAGAAATCCGGTACTAATTGAGCTGTATTCCGTTCTGTGTACAGCGTATATGTCCAACCAGCATATTACTATTTGCTGGGTACCTGGCCATCGAAGCATCGAGGGCAATGTGTTAGCTGACCAAATGGCCACGTCAATTACATTGCGCGCTATTAACCCTACCGCTACTGTCCCTGCAACAGATCTAAAACCCTTCCTACGTAAGAAACTGCGAAGCCACTGGCAACGCTTGTGGGACACGGAAATAAACAATAAGCTTCACATGATCAAGCCGCAGTTAGGTTACTGGCCCTCCGCTACGAGAACACGGCGAACTGATGTCCTATTATGTCGCCTCAGAATAGGACACACATATGGTACCCATAGCTTTCTGCTGACTGCCGATGAACCTCCTACATGTGGTAGATGTGGCGAGAGGCTAACCGTCCTCCACGTCCTCCTGGAGTGTCGGGAAGCCGAAAGAGAGAGAAAGAAACATTTTCCTTTAGCATACCGCTATCATCTTCCCCTACATCCTATTATGTTTCTCGGCGAAGAACCGCTTTTTGACGCAAAATCAGTCCTTGGCTTTTTAAAAGATGTTGTATTGAATGTTTTTAGCCCAATAAGTTCATAGCGCATCCTCTGTCCAGAAGATGCCGCTGTGATAGCAGCTTTCAATGAGCCCATGCCTCCGTGCCCTTGTTCAATGAGCCCATGCCTCCATGCCCTCCAGGCCAACTCCGGCGATTTTTTCATGTCAACGGGTGCTGATGAAATTCACTGGGTACGTTACTCTGCGTACTTACATCATGCCCTGAGAAAATGAGGCTCGAGAGTTGCACATATTCTTTACAAATGAATTTAATTAATTGACTCGAACGCCCTACCTTACCACCCCTTCAGTTACAGGCCACATTGGGTATGACGCTACAAGTGTCCAACGCGGAGAATGCCGGGATAGTGCAGACGACGCCAGCCCGGCAGCGACGAGAACGCGGACAAGAGCACGATTGTGCGCTAGAGCCAGGCGTTATGGCCGGTTCCCATTAGCGGCAAAAACGCGCGCGGTGAGCGCTTCCGCGGCACGCACGCGTCAAGTCCCCACTCGCGTTTTGCGCCAAGCGGCGACGAGGCAGCCAAGAACGACCTTGTGTTGTTCCATTCGAAAGGTCTCGCGAAACGTGAGCTCTAATCAGACGATTTCGTCTTTCATCGACCATGCATGTCTTTCTAGCGCTACTGCTGGTCACGCTATCAAAAAACTGCTACTGCGAGGATACTTCTTGCCCGGCGTCTCGGTACGGGTAGGAATACATGGGCATGGCCTCTGAGATTTTACGACGGCCATGTAACTTTCAAATCTCAGAGGCTGTGTGTTATGGTTCGACGCTTGACGGATAGATGGCGCCACGCGTCCGCACCACCGTGTAAAAAAAAAGGAGCGGCGGAGAAGTCGGATTGGATAGCAGGAATGGAGAAGCCGGCATTGAACAACTACAGAAAAGAGAAAGACGAAATCAAGAGAGAAAAATTTTACGATAATTCAAAGGGAAGCGCTTTACTGCTTGAAGCAAGGTCCGGTTGCCTGAGAACCCGAAGTTACAGAGCGAAATTCAATAAAGAAGGGGACACATGTACGTGCTGTGGAAAATCAGTCAGTCAGTCAACGAACTTTATTCACAAATTGTCCTGAGGAGCCGATGCCCTTCAAGAGAAGCTAGGGAAGGGACAGACCATATTTTGATTGAATGTACAGATGTCCACCCAGGTGTAGCTGTGGACACTACCCTACAGGAGGCCATGGGTTTCAGGAGAAACACGGGAAAGCTGAACATGTCGGCGATAGAGATAAGTAAAAGGCGCTTAGAGTATTGGTGGCGCAAAAGTATGGAGCAAATAGAATCCTAATATCCATCCATCCAACCGTCGGCACGTCTCCGCGTCTCGCTTCTGATTGGTGCTTGTTTCGCGGCGGCCGCGAAAGAATGGGTCTCGACCCATTCGAGAGATGCCGCGCGTTGCTGCCGCTTTTCACGAATCTCGCCGCGCGCGTTTTTTCCGCTAGTGGGGACCGGCCTTTACAAGTTGCTGCCGTGTGGATCGTATAGTGCTGTCGGGTGGCAAGTGGTGTTGCGTTGTTGGCTGCAGAAACAACTCACAACGCGCAGCAACTAAGGAAAGTTAGTTATCACAATTTTCCTCGCGACGATGCACTTCGCGAACGGTGGATCAGTGCTATCCGGCGGACGCGCTGAGCGTCTGCTCTCCAGCGCTTTCGAGCTTCGCGCTGTCGCGACCGGCATGCCTTGCGCACCCTCCCACTAGACACTTGTGACGTCACTCGTAGGGGCACGGCTTGGCTGCTCGGAGGAGTTTTCGGTTTCGTTTTCACGTTTTCTCGCTTATTTAAAATTATTTTCTAATTCTAGGGGCAATTATGCTGTCATACGGGCGACAGGGGGGTCTCTAGAAGCTAAAAATGCCACTACTTTGACATGGTCAGAAAATCGCCGGAGTTGGCCTTTAAGGGCTCTGCTGAGGCACTAGTGCTCCACGCCAAGCTTTTATTTGATATTCGTATCATTTTTATTTAATGCATTTTATGTCTCCATAGCACACATCATTTGTCATTGCCATAATTTTACTCTATGTGTATTTTACGCACTTACAGCGAGTGTTTTTAGGCCCATTTACAGCCACGTCACATCTGTTTTATCCACACTGCGTAACGCACAGTTCATTATCATCGCTCTGGCGCTCTTTGGCCACATCTGGCCCTTGCGCCAATAAACTCCACTAATCAATCAATCAGTTTTTGCCAAGTCAAATGCTTCTCCGATTCGATCCGAGCGTCAACGAAAGATTTGACACGTATATCAAACATACGTACCTTCTTTCCTTCACTGTCGGTCACTCCACGTTGATTGCAAAAGGGAACACAGCAGTGTTGCGGCATCTTGATCACCACGAATAAAATGAAGAATGACACGTGTTTCGCTGCCGCATTCACGACGGCGTACGCAAAAACATGTGCCCCGTGCGAGCGCGCACGGTGTCGTCTGCTCCGCCTGACATAACCAAGATGACGCCGGCGATTGCAACGGCGCCTGCTAGATGGCGCTGCTAATATCGCATAAGGTCTATTGCCACACTGCTTTATGTATGCAAATTAACGTGCTGCAGGAAAGCAGAAACAAATGGAGAAACACCAACAACGTGGACTGGTGCTGGCATCCAACTTTGACCATCATTTGCTTTTAATCCTGTGTGACTTTTAAATTTTAAGCGTCATAAAATTTTTAATCATATCAGGGATCATATGGGCCCTATACACCTATTTTATATTTATAGAGTCACGACATTAAAATAAAAATATTCATTTCAACTTCATTCAATGTTTGGTCACCATGGAGGATATTTATCACAAGCCGCATGGCATTCTTTGGCCTAGATGCCCTTGTGCCATTAAACCAATATCAATCAATCAAAGCTTTTCCTCTAGGGTCTCTATGCCCCTCTTATATTGTGCCACCCTCGAAAGCTAGAGCCCATTTTGAATAGAAAGAAACAAAGGAAAGGGGCCCCAAAGGTAGCCTTGCAGAACTTGACTAGCTATCCTAGAAAGGACTCCATGCTTAGTCCCTTTGGTCAGTGAAGTGAAGGGAGGGATTGGGTGTTGTACACAATGTTGTGCTGTGAAGTATACAAAGTAGTAATGGGCTTTTGGCCATTCCTCTTCCTCACACTGCATTCTGTAACATTTATTGGTTATAACAAGGCAATGTTGAGTGCACGTCAGTGTTATTGTAACTAGGCATTCCAGTATACAATCATTCCCATGCAACCGCCTGTTGCAGGACTGGCAGAGGAAAGACTGTGATAGTGGTGTTTTCTGCTCCCTGCAGGTTACCCCAGGCTTGACAGTGGTAGACTAAGGAAATATGGAAGTTTTGTGCAGGAAATCCCACTCATTGGTAAACCCACTGCACAGCGCATGTGGCCGAGCACCCCACCAAGCTCCTGTAGAGTGTACATCAGCCTTCCAGGCTGATAGTACTACAATATCTTGTACTGAAGAGCATTATCACAATGTGGAGAACGAGTCCTGTGGAAATCTTGCTTATCAGTGTGACAAGTGTTGATGTATGCCATGCCCTAAAGGGCGACCTCTGTAAAACAAGCAAAAACCAAACACAGTGGTACATAATTATACTGATTAGGTGGTTAGGTGTCTGTGTGTGAAGTTTGTATAGTACTGATAAAGAAATGCAGTTTCCATCTGGCCAAGTGCACATGTGTAAGGGTTTGTGTTTTAAACGATAGTGAGAAGTCAGTGTCGTTCCATGTCGTCTTTGTGTGTCCTTTCGCCTCCATTCAATTGCATTGCACATGCTCTCCATACATTGAGAAACATGCCACTTACAATGGCACAACACTCAGCTTGCGGCTTTCATTGACAGGTGACTGGGGCTATCCCCTGGAGCCGTGGTTGCTGACGCCAGTTCCTGGGAATCCAGCTCCAGGCACCCCTGAGGACGAGTACAACAAGGAACACGCCTCCACGCGCAATGTTGTGGAAAGGTGCATCGGGGTACTCAAGAGCAGGTTCCGCTGCTTGCAGCGCTACCGAGCCCTTCTCTACAAGCCCGATCGAGCAGCGGGTATCGTTTCTGCCTGTGCTGCTCTGCACAACATTGCCTTGGAGGCTGGAGAGCCGGTGTTGGCTGAGGACACCAATGGTGGGACCATGCCGCCTGCTCCTGTTCGAGGCAGTGCTCGTCTGCCGGAGGACGGCCAGCTGCGGAGAAACCGCGAGCTCTTTCTCCGGGGGAGGGAGCAACGAAGGGCGGTTGTGAGCCTTTTCCGACCTGCAGAGGACTGGCGAGTTCCTTAGCACATACGCAGCATTATTGCAGTCTGCCGAACGAGAGCTGTGTTCAGTGCACAAATGCACTGGGCTGCTGCTTACTACTTCCAAAAATGAGGTCCTTTATTTTCCATTCCTGACTGTCAAACAGTTCCAATAGGTGCTACTTTTTTGTGTAATATCTCCATTGTGAAGTGCTTTTTCTTCTGTGGCACAACGTCAACACTTACTGCTGCACTTACATGCACAGTATGTAGTTTGTAGACATAAAATTACAGGAAACAACTAGCTCATTGTATTAGAAGTTTATTACTTTCTTCACACCATGAATGCCACCACCACAAAGGTGATATTACAGGAGGCATGTAACATGCGCAATGCAACAAAACGAAGCAAACAACATACGGCAAGGTTAACGTTGAAATTCTGTAATCAAAAACAGCATAAGAACAGTGCAATTATCAAATGTGAAACAAATTTTGCAATGTACCACTGCAGGAACATTTTCATCTGAATGTTTAAAGAGGAAGAAATCACGAGATTAGTCGTCAAATCATGACTCATCTGCAATGTAATGGGTGCTAGTCATACATTGTTATAACATCGTCCCCAAGGGTGGTGCAGTGGCTATGGTACATGGCTGCTGACCTGATGGAGACTGTCATGGGAGACGTGCGCGCCTATGGTGTTTGTTCCTGTGGCGAACCCGCAATGGAAAGAGCGGCCACGAACCAGCGCCGGCTCAGCACGTGAGCCGGTGAGGAAGATGACAACAGGCAGTGAAATGCAGCCGCAAGGAGTAAAGACGGAGCGTGGCGCGTGGAGCGCGCACGTGAAGGCGCCATATGGGGAGAAGCGAGGCGGCGTTCAACCAGCGCGGACGTGGCACGGGAGCTCTCCACCAGGACCACGGTCGAGGCGTAGTCCCGAGTGCCTGGCGGCCGCCAAGAGTCGAAGTGTATGGCTTCGCTTGACACCGAGCTCCCAATGCTGCCCACGGAACGCCTGACCAGCCGCCTGTGCCACCGACAGCACCGTCGGGTGTAGACCCGAGTGCTGCCCTCTTTCTCGGAGCCCCGAGCGGCGACGCAACGCTTGTCGCGACGCCGGTGCCCGACGTCTTCCTCGTCCGTGTCCCTGACCCGCACCAGTGCCGGCCACCTTTCGTCGACCAGGCACAGCGACGACCGCGGGCTCGCGCCGACTCTTCCCTCCTGTGACTCACCCCTCTTGAGCCCATCAGCCTCGGTGAGACTTTCGAACAGTGACTTTGCTCGCATGTTTCTTTGTGTTTCTTGTTCCATGTTCTGAAGTGCTGCGTTCCTTTATTCGTTGAGTTGGTTCGTTCCATGTCGTTGTTCGTAGTTGTTTTCGTTTTGTGTTTGCTATAAAATCTTCACAGAAAGCAGCCTCGCCGTATTCCTGAACGCGTTGCGGTCGTAAGACGCAACGTGCGTTCACTAAATTCACAAAGAAACCCATCACAATGGCGCCCAACGTGGGGCGGGGCTGTTTTCTGTGTGGATCAAAAGATCACAACGACTGCGACATGAATCTAGACGAGCTCACAATTCTCGGTGAGAAAATTGGTTTATCGGGAGACGCTCTTTGGGCATGGCTTGAGGAAGAGAATGCGAAGGAACGCGAAGCGCAGCGAGAGGAGGCTGAGCGCGAGGCACGCGCCCGTGAGACGGAGCTGGCATTAGCGCGTGAAGTGGCAGCTCTAGAAGAAAGGAACTCGCTGCTCCGCATACGCTTGTTAGAAGCTCAAAACGCTGTCAGAGCTCTCGCGCCTGTGCTCGTCGACAATGTCAGTTTTATGGACCGCGGTGCCTCCGGGAGACGCAGTGAATTTTACGAAGAGGCGTCGATACCTATGGAAAAATATACTGACGCTCACAAGGAGCTTAAGAACGAGGCTAGGAAAGGTCCTGAGCCAGAGAAAAGCATAGCTTCACGTGACGGGATGGAACGGTCAGGTTCCTTTGGAAGTGATGCGCCTGTGCAAGCAGGTGCAGAAGAATGCATGCTTATTAAAGAGGGGCATGCACTTATCGAAAGCTCTAGAGAAAGGGCGATGATCGTTAGTCCAGGATGCCACTTTAAGGACTGTGCTATAAGCTGCAGTGAAAGTACCGAGTCTTATAGTGGTAAAAATGCCAGGGATGTCGGTGTTATAGCCATGCATGAAGGCCATAGGCCGAATTCAGCGGAGAATCATTCAGGTTCTTCGGGTGAGTCGCATGCTGCTGCATCACATGGCATACATATTATCGAGCAAGTGAGTGCCAATGAGCTACTCCAAACAGAGAAAGCTTTTGCTTCATATCTGAACGTCGCGTGTTCATATGAAAATATATGTGACACGGCTGGCAGAGAATACGGCGAAGATTTAAAGAGTAAGACACATGACCTGCCCAGGGAGCTGGGCCAACAAGATGGAAGCACAAGCGCGGTGCAGGCTACCTTGAGAAAAAGAGAGGCTGGTGCTACCTGTGTAGAAGCTTCCTGTGCAGAAAGGTTCTCTTATATTACCCGTTCTCTTATAGATCATTGGCCAAGAAACCGTGCCAGCATGATCGAAGGGGTCACTCGAACGCCTCTAACTAGGTGTGCGGTGTCACAGTGTCGCCAGTCTTCTTGCGAGGGTGTTGAGACAGGGGCACCATTTAGGGGCTGCAAAGGCAGAGTGCTCAAATGGGCCGAACTACTTGATGCTTTCTTTTGGACGCGCGGATGTGCATATTTATTACGTGTCACTGTTAAGCACGTAAAGAGCACTGTTCGTCTTGTGTGGGATGCTATTACGTGAGGTCGAGTGATTAGCCGGTCGCTAATTTTGGTTTTCACTTCTGGATTGTTTCAAGGATTTCACGAACCTGTAAATAGGAGTTTGTTAGTTTGGACTACATATTAGAACTGTGTGTTGTGTGCTGTGAACTGTCTCCTCTGTGTGCTGGACAAGTGTGGTGCATCAAAAGCGCGCACTTAGCCGAAGTTTTTTTTATTATATATAAAAAAAACTTATCGAAAGGGGGGCTCGTGTCATGGGAGACGTGCGCGCCTATGGTGTTTGTTCCTGTGGCGAACCCGCAATGGAAAGAGCGGCCACGAACCAGCGCCGGCTCAGCACGTGAGCCGGTGAGGAAGATGACAACAGGCAGTGAAATGCAGCCGCAAGGAGTAAAGACGGAGCGTGGCGCGTGGAGCGCGCACGTGAAGGCGCCATATGGGGAGAAGCGAGGCGGCGTTCAACCAGCGCGGACGTGGCACGGGAGCTCTCCACCAGGACCACGGTCGAGGCGTAGTCCCGAGTGCCTGGCGGCCGCCAAGAGTCGAAGTGTATGGCTTCGCTTGACACCGAGCTCCCAATGCTGCCCACGGAACGCCTGACCAGCCGCCTGTGCCACCGACAGCACCGTCGGGTGTAGACCCGAGTGCTGCCCTCTTTCTCGGAGCCCCGAGCGGCGACGCAACGCTTGTCGCGACGCCGGTGCCCGACGTCTTCCTCGTCCGTGTCCCTGACCCGCACCAGTGCCGGCCACCTTTCGTCGACCAGGCACAGCGACGACCGCGGGCTCGCGCCGACTCTTCCCTCCTGTGACTCACCCCTCTTGAGCCCATCAGCCTCGGTGAGACTTTCGAACAGTGACTTTGCTCGCATGTTTCTTTGTGTTTCTTGTTCCATGTTCTGAAGTGCTGCGTTCCTTTATTCATTGAGTTGGTTCGTTCCATGTCGTTGTTCGTAGTTGTTTTCGTTTTGTGTTTGCTATAAAATCTTCACAGAAAGCAGCCTCGCCGTATTCCTGAACGCGTTGCGGTCGTAAGACGCAACGTGCGTTCACTAAATTCACAAAGAAACCCATCACAGAGACAGGTTTCAACCATCGCCGTGGCATTTTGTATGGGCCAAAATTGGCAGATGCCACGTGCAGTGGGAATCAAGGAAATGTGAAACACGCATCAGGAACGTGAACTGGATCTGCATTATTGTCTCGCTATACCGATTTTGGTACATATGAAACGGGCACAAGGAGCACCAAGCCTGCGGCATGTAAACCATGCCTCTCATGACATACATGTCAGGATTTTCATGTTATGACCTGTCATTTACATGCGCCATGCAGTCATGTTGTGGCATACCAATTTTCGTATACATCCGATTAACGAAACGGCCAGGAGAGCAGAAAGTCGTAGGGTGCTAGATAGATAGATAGATAGATAGATAGATAGATAGATAGATAGATAGATAGATAGATAGATAGATAGATAGATAGATAGATAGATAGATAGATAGATTCAAAGTCGCCAAAGTTCGCTAGGAAATGCTTCACATTTAAAATGTAAAATACATTTGTACTGTAAGGTGTTGTTGCACGTAACAAAACCTCCGCTGGTTAAAACTACTGGAGCCCACATCAGCGGCATACCTCAAAATCGTATCGGTGTTTTGGCATGTACAACGTGTACCTTTACCGGTATTTGTTCTGACATTACTCCACTGAGATGAGGTACGTTAAGAATGAGCATAGCATCATGACGTACCGCAATGCACATTTTTTTGCATTACGGGGGTGTGCCTGATGAAGGCATATAGCACACGTATTAAAAGCTTAAAGGACATTGGGTGATGCGCTACTTTGGGATCAACTGGACATCCTCCCAAGCTGGACATGGTGTTCTAACGTTGTGACACTAGCACTACATCAATTTTCTGCAGTGGTACCTCGACGTTCCATTGCTTTACCTGTATAAATAATTTTTTTCTCTCTGCTACCAGCACAAAGCGCATCCAGGTGCAATGCTTAAAAAAATGACCACTATATGAAACTGTAGTGCTTTCATAAAGCCCAGCTTGATTTTTGAGTATCACAGCACAAAATATGCACTAAGCAGCAAATGCTTGAATATGACTGCATTGCAAGTATGTGCATCAAACAGGCAGTAGCACTCCGTAAGCATTACAAAGGCCCAGCACGCGGTGCTGGGAGTAACAATTGTAAGTATCACAGTACAAAAACATTTACAACGCTTCGCAGTGATCACAGTATCACAGTACAAAAACAGAGAGCAACGCTTCGCATTGGGTTTCGATTTCTGAATGACAAATGTATGCAGCATCAACATGCTGTACTTGTAACAGTGCAAGAATAAACATGGTATATAAAAGAAACACAGCAGGCATGGTGACACCCACGCCACAGTGGTCTAGTGGCTATGGTACGCGCCTGCATTTCGATTGAGGCCAAATGTTAGGGTCCGCGTGTGTGCAATGTCAGTGCACAATAAACCCCACATGGTGGAAATTTCCGCAACCCTCCAATGCAGCATCTCTCATAATCATAGTATGGTTTTGGGATGTCAAACCCCACAAATCGAGCCATGGTGACACATGCTGAGCTTGCAGCAGAAGACACATAAAAACACAAAATACCCGTAAGACCTGTCCCACTTGTAAGTACAAAAATGACTAGTGCTTAAAAAGATAATTGAACATAGGAAAAACGTCCTCACAGTGAATGAAACATAAATATAAAGGAAAACAATTACTGTTAAAACATGCTGAACTTGCAGCTGTATAATAAAAAATGTAAAAATAAATAGGTGGAACATAACAGAATAAATAAATATAATACAAAATATGAAACACATATAACGAACAACAATTACTATTAACACCCGCTGGCCTTGCAGGTGTTTGATTTAAGTATACATTTAACAATATAGAACTGTAGGTAAATAAATTAAGATATATATTACAAAAAATGAAATATAAACATCATAAAACAACTACAAATGCAAAGCGTGATGAAGAAGTAAAACATTTAAAAATTTACTGTTGCCCCCCCCCCCCCCCCCCCTGTCTCTGTAGAGCTGCAGTGATCGCTGCCGTCTCCGCCCTGATGGCCTCCAGCTGCCGCACCATCTCCTGCTGCTGCCGCACACCCTGTTCTGATGCTGCGGCCATCCACTCTAACGCTGTCCGCACGCCACGGATCTCCTGAAAGCAAGGATATCATTCTTTGCTGCCACCACTCAACTGGAAGATCACGCTTCCGAGAAGTCCGGCGCACACAACAATTTCCTCTTAGGCGAATACGTCATTGCCTTGGCTGCGTCCAGTAGTGACGTCAAGTGCGCTGCACAAGCAATGCATTGCTCATTTGGACAGACCAAAGTCTTACTGGAATTCCTCGTCAGTCATCACCTCAAACGCATCTTAGATCTCCGACCAAACAGCCCTTTTCAGGGCTAACCATATGTCTGCACGGCCGGAGTTCGTTTGCGAACCTCAGTGCCGTAACCCTCTATCACTTCTGTTTTTTGTTTGTTTCTTTTGGAAAAGACAAATGCGAGGTTTGTCTGCGAGGTAAGGCAAACGAGGCCTTAAAGGGCAACTCCGACGATTTTGCACTGTCCGCTGAAGTGAATGAAATTTTCAATATAGTCTCCCCAAGCAAAATTGGCCGACCATCGCCTTTTGGCCAGTGTTGGTCCTCGCTCGGGTACAGGTTCTGTGCCGATTCAGTTACCGTAAGTGTTCGGGTAGTACACGGGCGGGCATAGGCTGCCTACCACATCGGCGCTAGCTTGGCCATCGACGGCGGCACGAGGTAGCTGGAGACTGTAGCGCCGAGCGCGCGCTTTTGTGCTGGCCAGAGGGCTCGTTTGTGCGTCGGCCAAACGTGCTTGACCGAGTGCGGTGGTGGAGTGCCTTTTATTTCCATTTCAAAGCCATCGGAGTCTTTTGTTTTCGCCTTGCCTGCAGAGGGCAAGGGCGCCGGAATGCGATCATGTTTTAGCTCGAGTATCATCAGCCTCTCAGCTACGAAATTCTTAAGATCTCCGTATACCCAGAGTAACATAGACCACAGGAGTGACTATCTTAGGTTCTTTACATAGATCACACGAATGACAATCATTGGTTCCTTAAACAAACACTCAACAAGTACTGAGCCCTAAAGATTCCACTAGAATATTGTAGCACCGGGCACTGCTTATCGCAAGAAAAGTAATGTCGTGCACAGCTACAATTTAGACCATGAGGAAATCTTGCACTGGTAAAAAAACACTACCGCATATGCATTTTTCATTATCATTATATTGTACCAACCCCTCAAACAACCAGAAACCTGTAGCGACTACGAATTCAAAGCACAGTAACCGTCTCGGACTGGGGTCCAAAACAACAACAAGCAGTCGGCTTCATCCCGGGCGTCGCTCATAATGCGCGCGGTTCCACAGAGACACGGAGAGCTGGAGGAGCCGTGTTTTTTTCTTCTTTTTTTTTTTCAGTAGACTCCCCACTACTCACCCCACCCCGCGGCGTCAAACCACAAATCTTCGCCCCTCGTTCGCACTGATACACGGCTTCGCTCTGTGTCGTTTCCGGTCGCTTCGCGCACGGCGTTTTTTTTTTTTTTTTTTTACCCTTGTGTGTGCATGCGTGTGTGTGGGCGTGTGCGTGTCCTTCGGAAGCTGCTGGGGACGGGCGATTTGTGGAAAAGTCTTCATTCCAGTCTTGCGAGCGCCTCGTGTTGTGTCTTCTCAGGGCTCCTGGCAAGAAGCTGCAAGCGCGGTGCACACACTCGTAAAGTGGTTTTGAAAAGGAAAACGCTAACTCTGCAACCCTTGAAGAGAGGAAGGCTCGACGACACCCCATAGTGCGGTCTGCGACAACTTCGACCACCTGGACGTTGACGTCGCACACTCGAGGATTTGTAGCGTATCGCCTCGATCGAACGTTCCTCTTTATGCACTCGCTTGGCTTGCCGTTCGACTTGAGGATCTCCAAAGTTTTTCTAGGTAAGTAGGATGTTCCCCGTCATGTTTATTCTTTCGCACGTATTTTTGTCACAGCGTGCATCACCGCCTTTACGGCGCGCGTCAGTTACATTCGTGTGTGGTGATGGAAAAATGTAAGGTGAGTTGTTGTTGTTGTTATGTCGTGTTTAACGTCCCAAAACCAGTTCTGATTATGAGAGACGCCGTAGTGGAGGGCTCCGGAAATTTCGACCACCTGGGGTTCTTTAACGTGCACTGACATCGCACAGCAGACGGGCCTCAACATTTCGCCTCCATCGAAATGCAGCCGCCGCGGCCGGGATTCGATCCCGCCACCCTCGGATCTGCAGCCGAGTACCATAGCCACTAGACCACCGTGGCGGGGCGATGTAAGGTGAGTGTCGCTGGTGCCGCGTAACAGCATTGAAGCCACAAGTGCCGGCCCAACGCGTGATCTCCTCGTAAGAACACCTGTTCGTTGTAATGCGGCGATGTTACGGCAGCGCAGACGCACAAACTTACTAAGGCTCTCAGAGGTCATGTAACACGACCTAATTACAGAAAAAAAGGAATCACAAGGACCAACTCTCTAGTTAAGACTGTATGTGTGAATTTGCTTCCTCCGTAAGCGCATGTCTTCAGGCTCCTTTTGTTGCTTATGCTCATGCGTGTCGCATTCTTGCTCCACCACTTACAATAAACGAACATCAATTATTTTACTCTGTTCACATAATTATTTCCACTTGTTTGATGGTGAGTGATTATGAAAGCAAAAAAAAAAGCATGCCCATTACTTTTTCTTACATTTGGTGCCGTTGCACTTTGATACGGGCAGGACGGCGTATGTTGTTTGTTTTCTTCTCTTAAATCTTATTTTGTGGCTATTTAGGAAGTTTCATCATCATCATCATCATCATCAGCCTGTTTAGGTCCATTGCAGGACGAAGGCCTCTCCCAACGATTTCCAATCCGCCCTATCCTGAGCGAGTTGGTTCCACTTTATGCCCGCAAACTTTTTTATTTCATCGCTCCATATAACCTTTTACCTGCCTCTGTTGCGTTTTCCCTCTCTTGGTATCCGTTCCGTCGCTCTTACTGTCCATCTGTTATCTTTCCTCCTAATGACATATCCTGCCCAGGTCCACTTCGTTCTTTTAATTGACATAATAATATCGGCTACTCAGGATTTTCCTCTGGTTTCCGTCTGGTACTATATTTAAAGGCGCTGCGCGGTCTAGCTTCAGCCGAAATTTGAAGGTAGCATAGCTGTTCCCACATTTTTCTCTTTTTTTTTGTTCTCAAGGAATTGTGTACACTTTTCGGAAATTGCGAAAACCGCTTATGCAGCAATATTGAAAAGTTATGAAGCTTAGTAAATTTTGTCCGTGCTTATTTTTGCTGCATGTACTTGCAAAAATAAAATCTAGGTTTGTTGCGCCAACGGGCGGCACATTTCGGCGATACCAGCTTGACGAATGGCAAGAAAGAAATAAACGAACTCATTTTGGATTCTGATTCAAGCACGTTCCATTTCGCTCCGGCTAAATTCCAGTTCGCATAAATAAAAATCTATGGCGGTCCGTGAACCTGTTGTCAACAATGAACCAGCTCACGAACCATTTCGGCAAGGTAAAATCAACACGTTCTACACTTCTGGCTTAATTATGCTAACTCAAACACTCCTGACAGCACTGCTCAAACGCCTACGCAGCCTGCACTCATAAGTTTCCCACTACTCGTGTTTCGATGTCTTCACTTAATGTTTTTAATCATTTGGTGTGGAGAGCTAATGGGCCAAGTGTAAGCTTTATAAGGGTGCGGGAGAAAGTGGCCGTCGACAGATTGGAAACAGACATCCGTGTATTTATATAAAATAATTTCAGTGAATATAGCTAAAACTGATATGCCCGAGAACGAGACCGTGAATAAGTCGAAAAAGAAGTACAAGCGCTGAGTACACATAAATATTTTAGACAATTGCTTAGTCCCAAAAATCCTTGTGACCTCCAGCCGATTCTACGTCCACCGCTCGACGTCGAATTTGCCCTGTCGTACGGGAGATGGTTCTATTTTATGGCTGCGCGCACTTCCTTATTTCATCACCGCTCACAAACAGGCAACGCGGAATGTACTAACAGAGTACAATAACTGGTTCGTAATCAAGGTCCCATCTCAACCTAATAAATCGGAACAGACAATAATACTTTGAAACGAATGTCAAATTGATAATCGCAAACAGTCGAGATTGCCAACATACTTCCTCTAGTCCTGCAAAGCGCAGCCCAAGGGACTGTCGGCGCCAGTACCCGGAGCGTCGGAGAGGAGACTCGCTCCTTTCCAGCCGTTTCGTGGCCAGCTTGTGGAAGATATTCGATATCCGCTTCGGCACGGCGAGCGCGGTGCGCATTCATCACGGTGTGCGTGCAAGAGGGAACTCCTTAGTTTCGGAGGCTGCGTTTGTTCGCCTTAACTGACACTTTCGAGCAAGAGAGCCCGGACGCCGCTGCCACACGTGCTAACGATTCGCATACCATGCTTATCTTTGGAGGCATAGTCGACTCCGTGGCCTTGTGGCGGCGGGGTCCGCCCAAGAAGTAACACATGGTCGTTCGAACACACGGCCTCCGGTTCCGGAAAGCAAAGGGGGCGCTGCCCCCCTCAAGCCGCACCATCGTCCACTGAACTGTTATTATTGTGTGGCTCTTTTTTGCTTATTTTGTCATTCATTGAATATGCTTAGGTTGTTGCATGAAAAAAGTGCTTGTCATGCACCTTTATCATGCACCTTTATCATGTGGGTAGTCGTGCCTTCGTCATTTCCTCGTCAGAAAAATGCTGTATTCGTATCTTGAACATGTGTTTACGCTTTTTGTTTACATGTATTTTCGTTGCAGTTTCCGAAGGAGCAGCTTCCCGGAGGCGTCGACTACCGTATGCAAGCTCGTTAAAACGTGGCTCATTGGTGCATTATTCAGGGACGGATGGCCGCAACAGAAGACGTCTATGATTGAAAGCCGTTCTTTATGATTGATATCGTTCAAAAATAAATTTATTGTTGAAAAAATAATTGTTTCCGCTTGGTTTTAACTGGTCGATGCCGCTGAACGTGTTTCTTAGAGCACCAGCAGCATTTACCAGGTTTTTGGCCGCGATGTGTGCAGCAAGTACAAGTGGGCCCTGTTATTTATTTTGGACGGCGCAATTAAAATTGCTTGTTGGAAAAACATCTTAATTATTTTTGTTCTCATTATTTGAAACATTAATAAGCAAAATGCTTTTCTAGTCCTTGGCGTTTGCTTCAAGCGCTGTGTGAATTTGAGTCGGAGCTGATAAACTATTCCTTATTTCAATAAATAGCTCAAAATAATATAGGTTTATATGAATTTAATTTACCATATTTAGCGGTGAATAGTCCCAGAAGAGCAGTGGCCGTGCTCCTGCCACCGTCGGCAGGTGCTCGTGCCGCGCGTGTGGCCCGAGGCTGGCCCTTATAAGGACAGCCGAAAACCATGACGTCGACTCGAAACCGTTGGCCGACCAGTTGCCGACGGTCGGCAAACAGCCCGGCCACTTGCAAAAAACGAGATCGGGCCTAACTATCTTGCCGACGTCGGGCCGGCTAGTTTTTGAATGGCCACTGACGTCGGCCCTACCTACTGCCGAGTTCATTTTTTCGCTTGGGTCCCCGGCAATGTAATAATATATGGCAAGCCAGGTGGTTGCAAGTAAGTTAGTTACGCAGAAAAGAAATTTACAAAATGTTCAGCACAGTCCCATTCGGGCCACCCCGTCTTTTTGACTTCATTACCTTCAGCGGTGCGTATTCAAGAAGGCAGGCCATACAAAGCAAACCACCGATACTTCAGCGTGCAATCATCGCTGTAATGTTCAGAAAAGCTGCCGTAACATCGGACGACCTCAGCAGTGTTATTCTAGACAAACCAGGTACATATTTCTGATGGCGGGGAGGCTGTGCCATCATTTCATGCACTGCTCAAGGTGTCTACCCGTTTAGGTTTTGGTTTGAACGCACAGTTTGGTCGGTTATTTAAAATTTTTTTATGCTTTTGCGAGCGAACTGAACAACCCTGGCTGCCACAGGATTGTCAGTACTATTGGAAAACACCAACAGATCATGAAGAAACCGCCGGAGTTTCCCTTTAACCACCTGAATAGACGTTTACTTTGCTGGAGCAACATAGAAAGCCACTGAAAGATAACTATTTCACTACATACAACTAGTACAACAAAAATGACACACCTATACACAGTAAAAACTTTTTTGATGTATTGCAACGTAGGAGCTATTGGCAATGTAAAGTAAGTATTTGATGCATTTGTGCATTGTGGTAATGGAAGTTGTAATACTATTCCTATCAAACATTTCACAGTTCTGTTATATTATGCACATACATGAGACCACAACATTTTATATTTTCTGCGCACCTGATTCATTTTTAGATGTGGTGCACAAGCATTACTCTTTATGCCCTAAACTTCCTGATGTGCAATGGTCCACCAACCGCGAGCATGTTGATGCCCTGGTCCAGGGTCCTCGAGCACTGGTGCGCCATCTCTCCAAGCACATCTGCCCGACGTGGCCGAGGTGGACGTGGCCGCCGAACCGGTTGTTGTGGGGGCCGCGGCGCTAGAAATATGCAATGTTTTATGAAGTTATGCATTTTCCAAAAGTGAAGATATAAATGAAATGAAAAATGAACGCTGAATGGGGATCTTGATTATTACTTACCAGGCATAGTGGCCACCTCCACTGCGGCTGCCACATCGGACAGCTGCTGCTCGGGTACAGCTGCCAGAAGGGCGACATAAATTTTGTGAGCCGCACATACACACGTTATGAAATACAGCACGACAGGAATGGTGATGCTTACGAGATGAACTGCTGGATCCAGCCTCGATGTTGGGTCCAGGCTCGGAGCTGGGTCCAGGCTCGGTGGTGCTAGCAGGCTGGTAAGTAAAGCACACCAATCCTTCTGTTTGCCGCACGGTGAGCTCTTACGGCGGCTATGCAACACGCAATGCTACTACACACTCGCAGAAAATAGCCAGCACTGATCAAGAAGTAGGTGATCCCGCTAATTAAAGTGCGTGAGGGCACATTAATAAGCGGGAATTACCGTGCTGCGGGTATTTCTTAATCATATATGAGCTAAATGCTTTTCTTAGCGCACTGAAACTCGATAACATCTCTGCACAACTGCTGTGTTTGTGGTCGTCAGCCACATCGCATTTCGCTAGGCGTTCCGACGATAAATATCTGCACCATTTACGAAGCAACTATATATATATATATATATATATATATATATATATATATATATATATATATATATATATATATATATATATATATATAAAACTTACGGTTTGGTAGTCGAGGCGGCGGCTGCCCGTGAACCTAGAGAGGCCGCACACTTGCAAAATACGGCCCCGGTAACCCGGGAGCCGCCCACTCCCCGTACTCCTGCAAAAG
Organism: Hyalomma asiaticum; assembly: GCA_013339685.2. Lineage (NCBI taxonomy): Eukaryota > Metazoa > Arthropoda > Arachnida > Ixodida > Ixodidae > Hyalomma > Hyalomma asiaticum. Next base: position 84,462,037 of record CM023487.1, on the reverse strand, counting down.
TAGCTGCGGTTAGCAGGACAAAATTTCCAGACACCACCACACTCACCTATGCGCCTCCTCCACGGCTCTGGAGTGGTGCCGCGCCGCGAAAACTTGCTTGCGCCACCACACCTGCCACTGCTCTGACGTTTTCTGTGTTGGGCCCTCTGCGTTGAGCGCTTCCGCTATTTCTCTCCACAAACGTCTCCTGTCGGCTGCCGTGAAGTAGGGGGTCGCGGTAAACGACCTCTGCGCCAGAGAGGGATACTGCTCTAGAAAGGCGAGCAGCATCTCTCTCTGGTTCTCTGGAACGCAAGCATCTATTTGTCGTACGTCCCACCTTTTGTTATGAGCTTCTAGGTACCTAGGGACAGAATGTCTAGGGATTTTCGACAGTGGCGCCGTCACTTGTTGGCGGCGCTTTAGCGTACTAGAATTTCTCTTGCGCGCTTGTCAACGCCCACGTCGTCCATGTGCGCATTAATTTTGGCCGGTGTTGGCCGCTTCTGCTGTAAACTTGCCGTGAGTCGCTGACGACGGGTTGCTCTTTGTACGGCGACCGATGCCGATCGCGCGTCGTTCTGCTTTATCGGCATTTAGCCACGTAGTATGCGAAGTGCTTGCCCGTAGCGACTTCGCTATGTATGTACAGTACGCCGCGATGTGCCACCTTGCCACAACACGCAAGTAATGTTCACTCTTTATTTGGATCATTGCCCTGTACGAGCGAGAGCACTTGACATCAGCCATGCTATCATTCTATTGCGACTGCGGAGCCTGGTGTTGAGGCACACTGACGCGCAATTAGCTGCAAGTGTAGCGATCGTGTGTGTGCCTCTCGTTCTGTTGTGCTAGGTGTTTAAGCACGACCGGTCGACATGGTTAGCGTGTATATCTATAGATATTCATTCAACATTCAGTTCTGTCTGAGCGAGACTTCCCACTGGTGCCGGCTGATCAACCAGAGGGAATAATTTCTTTTCTCGCAAATTAGGCTTGAGCCTGCGAGTCGTTGTGGAGCAGGATAAGGACGTGGTTATGAATGACATTACCGGCAGGAATGAACGAAGGTTAGCTCAAGCGACCAGTCAGCCCGCAGTCCGGAGGCCCGTGGTTTCCTGAGCATGCCTGGCATTGCACTCCTATTGACTCTGCTTATATAACGAACTTTTAGTTGGCCAGACAGTGGTCCTGGGTTCACCATCTACAAGAATAACACGACAAACTGCTTGCTTTTTTGTGAGCAAACGTTCTTTCTGTGTCACCTGAAAACAGGATTACAACATGCTTTGCAACTTTGTGACAGCACGGTTACCATGCAGAATGCAGTGCCTTGCCGATAGTTGTTCAAAGGTGCATGCCTAGAGGTGGTGTTATTGGCACTTTGCTCAGAGCAAGCTGCGAGGAACGTGGTGAAAATGTTTTAAAATAATTGTGCAGCCATCTTTAATTTCCTTGGAAATTGCTAGGGCCGAGGCTTGGGCTAGTTTCATGTTTACACAATGCTAAATTTTTCAAAAGACACAAATCAAGTTGTCCTAAGTTGTCCCATGTGTGGACTGCACCTATTCGGCTGGGTTCAAATCTGCACAGGCATGGAGTTTATCATTGTAGGCAATGGCTGTTAATGACAAACGCAGGGGCAGCGGACATTGTTGTTACAAAGTTCAGCCCTTGTAACGTGCCCATATCAGCTTGCGCAGTAAATAATCAGCCGGCATAACGTAGGGTTAATGGATCAATGCTCAGCAAAATGGAGCACTTCATGGTTGAGAGATCACTGCCGCTACATTCTATTGTGTTCCAGCTGGAACATGTCAGCCATGCTTGGATAAGCATGTTGAAGCCTCTTTTAAGGTTCCGGACGCCTGTGATCAAGTAGAATATCACGAATCATTGTATGCTGTAAATAATGACGTTTAATTTCCTGTTTCAGAAAAGCCAGCCAGACTAAGGCTTGTGAGTATCATTGCAATGCAAGATATTCTTTGCCCAACACTTTGAGAGAACATTGCAGGTGTGTCCTGTACAGTGGCATGGTGAACCTTCATCCGGAGTCCTCATGTGGAGATCTCCATAACAATATTCAACTCTCTTGCCACCTGGAAAAAGGTCCCTACAAATTATGCCATCTCTGAAAGAAAAGTGCATCTTCAATGAGTCATCCCTCTGTCAAGTTGAAAATAAATGCTGCAGTGAAGTACATTAACTCTCTAGCACTGGCACTGAGAGAATAAAACTTGTGTAACTACAAACGACCATGCATTGCTAGCTTAAAACAAATACACATATACTTGTGTGCAAAGGAGTAGTTAGTAATATTTTGTCACAAGAAATACCAGACCACTACCTATGCTGTGCCCTAGCACAATGACATTAAATATAAGACGAAACGTTAGTTCTGGCTTTGCCACAGTGCCAGTGTTGGAAAGCGCAACTTGAAAGTTGTGACATCTCATGGTGTGGCCAAATTTCGGCTTTTGTGCACAGAAGTAGCAAATGTGCGTTCGCTGAGCAGAACACAGTCTCATCACTTTCCGTGTTATATCCATATTTGCTTCTACCATGGGCTTCCTTGCAGTGTAGGGTGGCGAAGCTTCACAGGGCAGTAAGGCTTCCATATGAAGTCGGGCAATTTGTGAAAAAGCTTAGCAATTGCAAGTAGGAGCCTTTCAGGGCTAGGTTTTATGAAATGTAATCGTGCAGATGACAGGAAGTCTGGATGCATGAAATAGCAGCGAAGCCATTCCTTGAAAAAAACTCAAGTGGTACAAGAATATTGCAACACGTATGTGCACTAACGATGCAGCAGCACACATCTTTTAGTTTGCACGGCACATTTCAGTTTGTACGCTGGGGTTTCTTACGTGCCCCATTGGGGGGGAGGAAGAGGAAGGGGGGGGGGTACCTACTGCAAGAACTTTTTAAATTGGATCATTATTATCAGAGGTAAAAATGTTTGATGCGGCACTACACCAGGATATTGGGAGGCGAATCACTGCCAATACGACATGTGGCGATGCTGTGTGGCGAAGCAAGGGAAAAAAAAAAAAAAGACGAAGTGTGCTTGCTATTGTGCCCGCAGTTGGTCATCCTCTCCAAGAAGCCAGGTGCCTCCCAACTGATTCGAGCAGCCACTGCATGATCTGAACAAGTGTGACGGTTTATAGTGACACAGGCGCATTGTGGTGACATGGCGTGCTGCGCACGGTGCGTGGCATCATCGTCCACCATTTGGTGCATGATGCTTGCAAGGGGAGGGTAAACAGCACTCAGTCTGAAATTTGAGCACCTTCCACAGCATGTAACGATGGAGTTCTAGGCAGATATGAACACGAATGTGCCATGTACTTGTCACCTCAAAATGGCCAGGCCTGTTGAGGGGCTCATTGAGAAAATGGTAAAGATGTTGCATTTTGGTTGCTGTCTGGTATTCTCTACCGATTTATTTGATTATCACACTCAAGGCACTGGTATTACTTCATGCCACACACATTGTCCAAAACCATCTAATCAATTATCCAGTATTTGCAAGGTCTCATGCACGAATTTAATCCTCTGTTGCATTTAACTGCATTAGTGTGCTTCCACCATGGCCATGTCAACACCTTCGTCTTTTCGTATGGCTATAATATCCGTATTGCTTTAATATGAGCGAAGCCCTGTACATATGCATGGCAATATGGTCGTGGCAATATTTAAAGCCATTGCTCATTTCTACCCGCAAGGTCCCCCCACTTCTGCAGTATCTTTTCCAACACACTGCAGTACTAGTCACAGATAATGACGAAAAGTGGAGGACGGCTCACGTAATGTTTCCTGCTCGCTCCTGACACGAGCAGAGGGAGACAGCATGACTATGGGGAAATTCGCTGCTCAGATGCTGGTAATACAACTAGTACAAACTTTTGAAGACAGTCATTAAATAAGACTGAATGCCTGGCAAAGACAAATCAAACTCTTATTGACATCCTTGGACAGCAACGGCACATATGCTTTAAGATTTTCAAGGTACAGTGGATACATGCAGATTGTACTAATTGTGTTATACCCCTGTACACAACTAGAAAACTACAGTGTCGTTTTGAGCAAGTGCATTTTCACACACGCTGTGCCACTTTGGAAGGACACTGCCACATGTGAAGAAAGTCTTGGGTTTCATGGTAATGCTGATGGATAAGTTAGTAGGTGCAGCAGTACATGTTTAGGCAGTGTTCGCTAACACAGTGCTGTGCTGTAGCCAGAAGTGGTATGAAATATAAATGAAGGAAATTAACAGCAGCCATCACCATGAACTTTGGTACAAATGTCACTCAAACCCTGCCACCTTTCTCTCTTGCAGCAATGGCTTATTTTGAAGGCGCCTCTTCTTTCACCACTACCAATGATAACGGGAGCATATATTTTCCAAAGTGCTGGTAATAAAGACGATTAACAGCCCCTGGTGTACATTGCCACTTTCTTGAAGCTGTACAACTGCTGCCCGTTGGGTCTGCCCTTCCATTTTGTCTCTCTAGATGGGAAATCCTGAAATAAAGAGAAGCACAGAGCTACATTTACCATTAACAGAATTTGCAGCCTGATTTACAATGCCCCCAAAACAAGCATGCAGTGGTATGTGTGCTGAAAATGCAATCTTCTGCAACAAGGATTCCAATTTGTCAGGCCACTCTTGCATGTAGGAGCATGAATCGTTGGGCTAGTCGATGCAACATTTGTGGGACAAAGAGCAAAAACTGCATGACGAAAACTACATTTACAAAAGGGGCACATACATGAAAGACTCAACGTGCAACTGAATTCAGTATGTATGTAGCTCTCGTCAAGTTCTTCGTCCCACAAATGTAAATTTTGCATGCTTTACTTATCTACTGTAGGTGTCACAAATGAAAATTCTGGCTATTACATGCGACAGAGCACGTAACAGCGCAAAGCTCCGAATAACGGGGATTATTACTTACGTGTCGTACGAAGTCGTCGATCTGTCAAAGGTGGCCACGGCAAAGTAGGCAAGGGTAACCAAAGCTCGCTACCTAGGCTGTCAGAGCCCCAATGAAGCTGCACGACGCGCGGTCAGCACGGCCGCTCTAGACACGCGCGATAGGCATGGGATCGGCACGGGACCTACTTGTAACTCGGCTAGAGTTACGCGGAAAGGCAGCACATCACAATCTTCGCCCTCGATGTTCATAGATAAGGCGAACTCGCTACGGGGCACCGGACTGCGTTGACGAAACGCACAAGCACTGGAGCCGTGTCCCGAGATGTGCACGCTCCATGGTACGGCGGCACGGCCGCGTGTCTTCCCGGTCGCTCGGTCCCGGTCTCGGTACTTGGTCAGAGAACACACCTGACTCGGTGGTTCGGTCGGTTTAGGCGGCATGCAAAAAAACCCGCCAACAAGTGACGGCGCCACTGTCGAAAATCCCTATACATTCTGTCCCTAGGTACCTAGAAGCTGATAACAAAAGGTGGGATGTACGACAAATAGATGCTTGCCTCTGGAACGGGAGGGCCCCGCACAGCAGGCGACGGTTCTTCCATGGTCGAAAACCGTTGCCCGCCGTTAGTTCAAAAAACTGCGCCGGCGGCTTCATTACAAGTAGATAAATGCGCTACAAACGTAGTTTGAAACAGGGTCATCGCTAGCGCCACCACCCCAATCTCACGGAAATGCGACGACATCTGGCGGCTTATCAAGACAACGCTTGTAATAAATTGTGAAAGTAGCCATTCACTTCAAATCGAAGCTTTGAAAAACAGTGCGTACAACCTCGCTTACTCAATTATAATAATTATATATTATAACGAGGCGAAGCCGCTCCAACCGGGACCGTCAAGGGTCGCAGGTTCGACGCCCAATCCCCCCCCCCTCTTTTTTTTTTTTTTAATACTCCTCGACATTACGTCGGTAGGGGGGCCTGGCGACGGTTGGGGTATGTGAAAGGCTTTCAGTCATTCAACTGCCGTTTACGACTCACTCCTACACCAGAACAGGAATTGGCCTCCCTGGTGAAGTACTTGGCCACCACCTCCCACACGATGTCTACAATTAAACCCACGCCCTCAGTGTCCAGCAGCTGCAGAACATCTGTCCACGGCGGCGGTCAGCTCTGTGAAGCAGCAGAGGGCGGTAACAATCACTGGACCCGGACAGGCCGCCACTGGAAACTAAACATTGGAACGTTCAATGCAAGATCCCTCTCCAGCGAAGCTAGACTAGCAGAACTACTCGAGGAACTAGAGGGAGTTAGTTGGGACGTCATTGGCCTTAGCGAAGTTAGGAGAACAGGTGAAGCTTACATAGTCTTAAACAATGGGCATGTCCTCTGCTATAGAGGATTACCCGAAAAGAGGGAATATGGCGTGGGGTTCCTAATTCACAAAGATATAGCGGGCAACGTAGATGAATTCCACAGCATTAACGAAAGGGTCGCATGCGTCGTAATAAAACTAAATAAGCGGTATAAACTTAAGATAATCCAGGGATATGCGCCAACAACGAGCTACGACGACGAACAAGTAGAGCAGTTCTACGAGGATATCGAATTAGCAGTAAAGAAAGTACAGACACAATACACAGTAGTCATGGGGGATTTCAACGCAAAAGTAGGGACAAAACAAAGTGGAGAGCAGGCGATTGGCAACTACGGCGTCGGCCATAGGAATAACCGTGGGGAAATGCTAGTACAATTTGCCGAAAGAAACTGACTCCGAATAATGAACACGTTTTTCAAGAAACACAAGAATAGGAAGTGGACGTGGAAAAGCCCTAACGGGGAAACAAAGAATGAAATCGACTTTATAATGCGAACAACCAGGTATAATTCAAGACACAGAAGTAGTGGGGAAGATAAAATGCAGCGATCACAGATTAGTAAGAGCAAAGATTGTACTTAACCTAAAGAAAACAAGAACTAAATTATTTACTAGAAAAAAAAATGTAATTTAGAGGTAATCAGATCCAAGAACGAAGAATTTAAAGTAGCCCTAAGCAACAAGTTCGAGGCCTTAGACGAAAACGGTGACGATGTAGAGGAAATGAACAAAACCATAACGAAAACAATCCTTGAAACAGCGATAGAAGTCGGGGGTACAACAACTAAGCAAACAAGTAAGTTGTCCCAATCTACCAAGGACTTAATAAAAAAACGCCAACAAATGAAAGTAACTTCGCCAAAAGATAAGATTGAATTCGCAGAACTATCAAAATTGATCAATAAAGCCAGGCAAAGAGATGTAAGAAACTTTAACACGAGAGAAATAGAGAAAGCTGTAGAGAAAGGCACCAGCATTAAAACGGTCAAAAAGAAACTGCACTTAGGGCAAAACAAAATGCATGCGCTAAAGGATAAACAAGGTAACGTTATCAACAGTTTCAACGAAATAGTAAAAGTAGCAGAAGATTTCTACTCTGCACTGTACAGTTCTCAGACAGACCATACAACCTTAATAGAAATAGAATCTGAGGAGGACAATGAAATTCCATGTATAACCGCTGACGAAGTCAAAAAAGCTGTCAAAGGCATGTCCCGCGGTAAAGCAGCTGGTGAAGATGGTATAACAGCCGACTTGATTAAAGACGGAGGAGATATTATACTTGAAAAACTTGCATCGCTCTTCACGAAATGTGTCAAGACGTGTAATATACCACGCAGTTGGAAAAATGCGAATATAATCCTTATCCACAAGAAAGGTGACATAAAGGAGTTAAAGAATTTAGACCAATTAGCCTACTCCCAGTAATATACAAGCTCTTTACAAAAGTAATTTCTACGAGGATAAGAGAAACACTCGACTTTAATCAACCGAGAGAACAAGCTGGTTTTAGGAAAGGTTACTCGACAATGGACCACAGCCACGCTATCAACCTAGTAATTGAGAAGTACGCGGAATATAACAAACCTCTTTATATGGTGTTTATCGACTACGAGAAAGCATTTGACTCGATAGAAATACAAGCAGTTCTAGAAGCTCTACGTAGACAAGGGGTACCTGATATATACGTGAAAACCATCAACAACATATACAAAGATTGCACAGCCACACTACTCCTACATGAGAAAAGCAGAGAAATCCCGATCGGGAGAGGCGTGAGACAGGGAGATACGATATCCCCGATGCTATTCACTGCATGTTTAGAGGAAATCTTTAAACGTCTAGACTGGGAAGACAAGGGAATTCGAATAGACGGAGAATATCTCAGCAATTTAAGATTCGCAGACGACATTGTGCTATTTAGCAATGATGGAGACGAACTACAAAACATGATTGATGACCTAAACAGGGAAAGTATTAAAATTGGATTAAGAATGAATAGGCAAAAGACCAAAGTTATGCTCAATAGCCTATCTAAGGAACAGAAATTTAAAATCAACAATGAACCCTTACAATGTGTAAACGAATACGTATACCTGGGACAGTTAATAACAGGAACTCCTAACCATGAAAAAGAAATTCTCCGTAGAATAAGGTTGGGCTGGAGCGCATTCGGAAGGCATTATGAAATCATGACTGGAAACTTACCGCTCTCACTAAAACGAAAAGTATTCAATCACTGCATTCTCCCAGTACTAACGTACGGCGCAGAAACGTGGAGGATAACGAAAAAACTAGAGATAAAACTAAGGAGCACGCAACGTGCAATGGAAAGAAAAATGTTGGGGGTAACGCTAAGAGATAAAAAACGAGCGGAATGGATCAGAGAACAGACAGGAATAGCCGATATTATTATATCAATTAAAAGAAAGAAGTGGACCTGGGCAGGACATGTCATGAGGAGGAAAGATAACAGATGGACAGTAAGAGCAACGGAATGGATACCAAGAGAGGGAAAACGTAACAGAGGCAGGCAAAAGATTAGATGGAGCGATGAAATTAAAAAGTTTGCAGGCATAAAGTGGAACCAACTCGCTCCGGATAGGGTGGATTGGAAATCGTTGGGAGAGGCCTTCGTCCTGCAGTGGACCTAACCAGGCTGATGATGATGATGATATATTTCTCTAACTGGACAAAACGATTCTCAATCTATTATACGGTCCCTTAGCAGAAGACAAAAGTGTGACGTAAGTTTCCGGGGTGTCTACCCTTCGCTCATTGGCTGTTTGCTCCCTCTCGTTCTCCGGACCACCCAGTTTGTGACGTCAAGGACGAACCGCCTCCGTCCCTTCGTGGAACGCGTACAAGATTGCGCCCCTAGCCAGTATATTCTAGGCACTATAGCGAAAAGGTGCAGAAGGTGCAGGGAACCTTGGCTGAATCGAATAGACCTATAATGCGCAGCGCGAGTATGGTTACAGTGCCTAGAAATATACTGACTAGTGTGCGGAGCGCGGGCTAGGAGATGGCCCCGCCACTGATGACTGGCGGCGGTGCCCGCTTGGTGCGCTGCTGTGCGGGTGGGTGTAGGGTGCCTCGATGTGCTCCTCCGGAACAGGGTGGAGACACTGCTCTTGTGGACGCCATATTGGTTCAAACGTTCGCGTTCGGTGGCAATGCCTGGCATGCATAGATGGAACGCTTCCAGCGAAACGCGCGGTAATTTGGCTCAGTTTATCCCTTCCGGCGGTAGGGCTTGCACATATAATGTTGGTAACAAATAGATTAGCACTAATTATTACGCATGAAACATTTGATGGCGACATAAAAGCATTTAGAGCGTGTCTATCGGTCTATCTATCTCACTGGCTGCGTAGATTCTCGTGCTCTTGCAGCCGATTGATTAAGTTGATGTGTACCAAAAATGACATGGCATGACAAGAGCATGTTGAAAACATAAATGACTGCTCATTACATGAAAATCATGACATGCCTTTAATGTACGCCATGACATACGTGACATGGTCAAGGAGCTACAACGGCCGTTTGGCCAACTTCATGTATATCAAAATTGACATGATATGATAAGAGCATGAGGAAAGTATACATGACTGGTCATAACACGAAAACTTTGTCATGCATGTCATATAGGCCATGACATACATGACCCGGTCATGGAGCTCTTACGGCCGTTTTAGTAACTTGATGTGTACCCAAACTGACACGGCATGATAGGAGCGTATGGCTAACATGAATGACTGGTCATAACACGAAAATCATGTCATGCATGTCATGCGCGCCATGACACACATGACACGGTCATAGTGTTCTAACGGCCGTAATATTAACTTTATGTATACCAAAATTGACAGGGCATGATAACAGCGTAAGATGAAAGAAAATAACTGGTCATAACACCAAAAAGATGTCATGCATGTCATGTACGCGATGACATATATGACCCGGTCATGGAGCTCAAATGACGGTTTTATTAACTTGTAGAGCACCAAAATTTACATGGCATGATAAGAGATTATGAGTAACATAAATAGCTGAGTATAACACGAAAACCTTGTCATGCATGTCATGTAGGCATACATCACCGGGTAATGGAGCTCTAACAGCCACTTTATTAGATGCGAAGCATCTTATGGCCGAGTCCAAACTGGTGGTGGTGTGCGGCGTGACCACCCTTATTGCGCATGCGCTCGCCCTGTGTGAATTAACGGCCAGGCTAGAGGGAAGAAATGACGCGCGTAGTGTTCCTCTTTGCGTTCCACGACGGGTTAATCTCTATTGTATTATTGTGGCCATACTCAGTCATCCAATGGATAGGCAATCTCAATTTACTCAAAACAGATTTCTTTAGGATTAGCTTATTCCGGATTAGCTTAATCCGGACTACCTTAACGTGGCCATGCTCAGGCATCCAACAGGCAAGACAATCTCACTCCAAATTCACTTGCTTGTGACTAGCTTAATGCGGATTAGCTTAATCCGGCTTAAGCCACATTGCCTTATTGTGGCCATACGCTGTCATCCAACTGACTAGGCAATATCAACGTACTCAAAACGGGGTGGTGGAAGATTCGGACTACCTTAATCCAGCTTAATCGAATTTAATGGGATCGGATTAATGTGACCATACGCAGTCACCCAAACGGCTAGTCATTCTCAATTCACTCAACATTGACTTGTAGAGGATAAGCTTAACCCGGATTTATTTAGTCATGCTTAATCCGAAAGAACATAGCCTAGTCGGGTCTAACCTACATCATGGCTATGCCATCTCGTCTTGGACCGGATTAGCGTAATCCGACATAATCTCTACTAATCTTGCCTAATCCCACTTGATAGGTATCTATCAGTATAGATTGGTATGGACTAGCGTTAAATTCGCTTGTCCAAATTCAATTAGGCTGCGATATGCTGGCTTAAATAGGCTTTTTCTAAGCTTACCCTGGTTTAATCCGGCGGCTTAATTGGTATCACTGAGTATCAATCAGTATTGATTCGTATCGATTACTATTGATTGTTTTGACTATGCTTATTTAGCATGGGCTACGAGCATGATTAACTTGTCTTGACCAAGCTTATCTAAGCTTATCGGCAAGGTAGCCGAAGCATCTATTCACTCCGCAAGGCTTAACGCAAAGCTTAACATCCTCTTTGTAAAAGCAGTTTCACGCGATGATTATGCGATGCAGCTATAGCGAGACAAACAAGGATTTCTTTAACAGCATGCTCACCGCCAGCGATAAAAAATGCACGGCCACATGCGAGACAAGTCAACAACTAACCTCGCATATCTTGGTGCTGTCGGTCGGATGCCAGCGGTCGCGTTTCACTTGTGCTTCCCATTTTTTTCTTCGCTCGCTGTTGCGAGGGAAGCGAAACATCCGCTGGCCTTTCGCGTGTGAACTGGTACACCATGGCACACAGCAGCCTGTCATAGCGGCCAAAGAACTGATCTCAAACGTCGAGAACAACGTGTTTACAGCACCGTTCCCGCGCTAGCCTCTGCGCGCCGCCCGACACTTTCGAACCAATATGGCCGCCAGGCGGCGCGGGGTCTTTCAAAAGGTGTCTCCACCCTGGAGCGGAGACGCGCGCACATCGAGGCACCCTAGGTGGGTGCATCTGCGTTCCATCCGCGCGCTCTGCAAGCGCTGCACAGACCGAGCCGCGCGACGCCAACGCTTACTTTTTCCGTATTTTTTCGGAGAGCTTCCTCATAATTCCATTGACCCACTTACCAGACAGCTCAGTGTAATATTAAGAAATAAAACACTGTTCAGCGCATCATTAAAACGATAGTATGCCTAAAACAAGACAACCTATTTCTCAATTTGCACCCTGACTAAACAAGCTGCTTCTGTCAAAGCTGTATTTTACAACATTTTATAAATTCTCTGCCCAAGGAGTTTGGCCACTGGTAAGTGTTTGAATTATATGTAAGGATATCTGGAAGCAATAAAAATGATAAAATACAACCATTCCGGAGAGTAGCACTCACTGCAAACCTAAAGTACTTTATTTACAGACACAACACAACAACAGAACAAACCAGGCCCTAGAGAATACGCACTTCGCGTTAGTGGCAGCGGCGTAACTTAAAGGAGTACTGACACGAATTTTTGATATTCTCGTATAATTGCTGTAAATGAAAGCACTGGCGTGAAGAACCCCAAAAAGAGTATCGTGGTGCCTCACAAGGCAATGAATATATTTTTAATACGGCTTCCTTAAAAGCCCACTTTCGGTTTCGATTTCGAGGGGGCGGTTTCCTAGTGACGTGTCAACGTAGTCGGACGTACCTCGGAGTCACGTAGGGACAGCAATTCATGATAGCGTCGCTGCAACTATGTCGTCTGTGGTCAGTTACACGTAGGGCACGCAAACAAAGACAATTTCACGGTCGTCCAGTGACTCTGACAGCGATCTCAGCGATTTTTAATAGACTGTGCTTATACGTCATCGTAGTGTCCATTGCGCTGGGACTGGCTTGCAGTGCTGGGTGACGAAAACTTTAAAACCAAACTAAAATATTTTGTACGTGTATCCTGGCTACCGTGTGCGGAGGGCGTTAACAATACATGACCAGAAAACGAAAAATGCGCATTTTGAGCCGACGAAAAATCGTGTCAGTACTCCTTTAAGGAGTTTTTTCCTGTACCTTCGACCTTCTCTTTTCTCGTTCAGGCCCTCAACAAAAACTCTGTACCTTAAAAAGACATAAATCATTTCCGTATTTTCGGAGAGTTCTTTACAAGACGCTTTGCCATATAAGAACTCGAGTACTTTCACGTTGCGCGTTTTTTTTTTTGCTGTGAATTGGAACGCTGGAGTCCTTCGGATGCACCTCCATGCGGGACGCAATGACAGCCAACCCGCGTTACAAAGGTGAAGCCGGCGGCCGCCATCTTACTCAGGGCATCTTACTCGGAGAGTCACTTATAGTGTGATTCGCACGCTTTCTCACGGGAACGTTTATTGACACTCTCCGCGAAGCGCACTTGCAGGCGAGTTCGTTCGCCGAACTATACTTCTTTTTCTAGGCACTATAGCCGAACTCACTTCGCGTCGACGGAGTGTGTAGCCTCGGTAGCAGTGGCTTGTAAACAAATGCGCTAATGCACAACGCGGCGCCCGTAGTATTTTTAGAACATTGTTTTCGTTATTATAAATACTGCTATGCATTAAAACAAATCATATTTCCAAAAAAAAAAACCTCGTTGTTCTCGCCCTTGGGCAGTTTGCGGCCACATCCGCTAGGGGAATGCACATTTACAAAGCACACTTGTGTTTCTCGTGTATGTAGCAGAGCGTGAACATAAGTGCACTCTGTGAGCGTAACAGCATCCAAATAGCACAAAATAAAAAGCGTTTTTTAAAACAGTCAGCTTTGCTAGACTGACCCTGCTTGATGTGCCTCTTTGTGCTACGGGTGCTGGGGTGAAACTTGGCCACCGCGAAAATTTGTGTGCAATATCGTGACATTGATACTCGGTCAATGGTACTTTATTGATCCAAAACAACGCGCTTTTACATTACAATTAGTCTACAGTTTACTTTAGCAGATCAAGAACGCTTGAAATGATACTGGTTTTTGGACACTCTGGCAAGCTTTTAGGGCGGAACGATACGCAAACGCCGGCTTCACCCGTCGCAGTAAGGTTCAGCGGTCGTAGCCACTCCAGCCAGTGGCGCACCGACGGGGGTGGTTTCGGGTGTTGTAACCCCCCCCCCCCCCCTGAGGCCGACCTGACCCCCATCCCACTCCGTAACTGCTCCTATGTCCTAGAAGAATGTGGAGCTAATGTCTCTGCAAAACGCCGAAAAATTAATAAAAATAATCATCATTATTGATGTTACTATTATTTGGCGTTTTATTTACTTTTTTTTACACGCAACAACTGTGTAATCGCAATCCCGGCCCTTCGTAAAAAATTTAACCCCCCCTGGCAGAGATCCTGGGTGCCCCAGCCAACCATATCACATCCTCTGGACATTTATTAGATATCCACAATAAGATATCTAATGTCTATAGGATATCCACGGAAGTTGTTCTAATGTTAAATAAATATCTAGAGGATGTCCATTTCGAACTGGACATCCACATGATGTCCACAGATGCTCCACATATAGATTGACTGGATGTTAGTGGACATCCACATGATGTCCGCACCTGCACCACATATAGATTGACTGGATGTTAGTGGACATCCACTGAATGTCCTCATGAGTTCAACTTATTATAGTCATACGATGTCAAATGACATTTATGTTTAGGTGCAGGGACCCATGCAGCCAGCAGCAGCAAGTTCAACACTCAATCACTGCCTTTATGAAAGAGTCAAATTTGTCAATGACATTTATGTTTAGGTGCAGGGACCCATGCAGCCAGCAGCAGCAAGTTCAACACTCAATATCACTGCCTTTATGAAAGAGTCAAATTTATTCAAAGAATGATGGGGCAGAAGCACGTGTCTCTCAATCTTCATCTGTTCTTTTTTTTTTTCGATGTCTGCAGCAGGCGTTGCAAGGACACTTCTCGGGCGCACTGTTATCAGATTTCGTGCACTCTACTACCTGTAAGAGATATACGTGCAGTCAGTCCAAAAGCACGCAACTTATTAAACTCGATTGTACCAGAATCAAGTTTCATACAATGGGACATCGCATAGCACGTCAGGGCTGACATGAAAAATATCACAGTTACCTTACACACTACCACACCTTGACCAGATTCTATGATGTCGAGTCAACAGCGTTCTTTTTCCTGGTATTTTATCACACACAACACGTTGACAACTGCCAACAGCTTTTCAAGCAACGTTTCATGCAAATCACACTCAAGCCGTCAACATTCACATGCTGACAAGCGGGCTTCTCGGAATAAGCACAGACGCGCACACGCACGCTGAAAACTGGTCTTGAAACAGAAATGAACGAAAAAAATGTAGTTACCTCCAAGTAGTAGAGTCGTCCGAGGATCACCACGACACGTACTACAGAAAGAAGCGGCCGCTAACGTGCATCTATTAGTTGTAAGTAGTAACGGCCCACGTGCAAACCTGTACACATGTATAAACGAGACTTGCACACCATTTCTTCTTATAAATACTGCTGATTCACTGCACAAACACGCACACCACTTTGACACAACTCGGTCCGACACTGCCACGGCCGCCATGTGCAGCGCCTCCTCCATGACGCATGCGTCACGTTTACGAATCTGCGGGGCCGCGGCTGTTCTTATTAAAAATTTTCCTGCATCTGTAATTCTTCTATTTACTCTTAATAAAATTTAAGCCTTTTTTGAGAGAAACTAACAGTTTCATTGGTTTAGTAAGTTACTCTGCGCATAAAATAATGCATAAGAATGTATGTACGTGACTAACGCTGACGCAACAGCGCTCTTGGTAAACAACAAACATGGCCGCTGCTAAAATGGTGGTTTTGGAAGCTCTTGTCACTATTTCGGTGCTATCTACTCTTGTGTTTTAAAAGCAAGTTCTTCGTATGCTTCATCATGATAAATGCCTGTTTGTTCGACGTCGATAACGTTGCAAGGGTGCCGATGCATTGCAACAGGTGCGCGCACAGTATGGGAAAAAGCGCGGAGGACCCCGCATACGATCTGCCAAAAGTTGAATGAAAGTGCTGACAGAACACCGCTACCTACTTGTGTTCGAAATATTAAACCGTGCAGCAGCACATCGGTTGATCAGAGCATCAGAACTGAGAGCGAGGCGACTAAGGTGTACATATGTTTCTGAAAAAAAAAAAAAACATTGCGTGTCATATTTGTTTTGTTTTTTCCTTGCACTTCTTGAGATGCGATATCAGCGTCGTTTCCTCACCCCAGTCAATCTACTGCTCGCGAGTAAGCAACATTCCGAACGCTGAACTGGATTCTGTTTCCAGCAGGGAACTCATATTTGCAGTTGTTTCCAGCAACATCAGCAATTCCAACTGCACTTACTTCCAAGTGTTTGCAGTTGGAAAAATAGCAGCTTAAATTTTCAGCTGTCAACGGATATTAATGTCGACTGGCAACGCAGCTGGAGCGTGCTTTTTTCATCTGGAAGTTCAGCAATAGTCATCTATATATAGGTTCTGCTATTAGTAAAATGTTAGTAAAACAACATCCACAAATATTTTATAAATATCCACCGCATGATATTCTGCTGTATATAGTAAAATATGTTAGTAAGACAACATCCACAAATATTTTATGAATATCCACTATATGATATCTAAATACTGTAGTCTACTCAATATCCACTGAATATTCACAAATAACATTGGACATTTAGACCATTTGTGGACATCCTCTGAATATTGATGGTTGGCTGGGGTGCTACTCCAGCATGTTTTTTTTTTTTTTTAGACCTCTTTGGAGCAAATATGTGTGGAGCCTCAGCGTATCCATCTCCAAAAAGCCGCGGTACAATTTGTAACGCTTCCGAGCCCGTTTTACGGGTTAAACTTCGCTGAACTGAGTTGAAAAACTGGGGTGGCGGAGCTTGTGACGGCCCGGGATTTTGCTTTCCAAGCGCTTGATTTCATCTCAATAAAAGATTATCCTTTCCATGTTTCATTCTGCTAAACGAATCAAGGGATAACAGTTTATGCAACCGTCCATTATTATTGCGACCCTCGCTTTATTTTGGTAACATGCAAAGTTGAAGGAAGGAACTATTTGAAGCTTCGCGTAGCTACAGTGGCTGATGGTTATAAGGGCGTGGGAGGGGCTTCACTGCAGACTTGAGTTGTATCTGACTATAGAATACTTGAAAGTATATTATAAGAAATATAAAAAGAAAGAGAGAGTACAGATTATCAAAGCGAAATATATCTTGTCGCGTAGCTGGGCGGAGCGAGTGCGGGACACGACGGAGGAGCAGACGACGCAGGAGCAGACGACGCCGACGTTGCTGCACATCTCTTATACGTACATTACCTCTCGTTTTTATCTTAAAATTAAGCGCGTAAAATAACATCGGGCTTTGTGGTTTTTAGTAAGCGAGTGTATTTTTTAAATAAGGACAGTAAAGTACACTACAAGAACGTTGGCTTCCAGATGTCACTAGCATCGCCCGTAAGCCTCGCCCATTGGCTCTGTTACCACGTGATTAAGTTGTGACTCTCCTCTTTGAAACGCGCGCTAACTGGCAGTGCCGGCAGTCTTAGCCATGCGGTGTGGAGATGACGGGCGTAGGGCGTTCGTTGTCGTCCTCGTGTGGCCCTTTGTGTGGCATGTGCCTTTCGTCGTGCGTGCAAGACCATTTCTTCGGACTGTTTCTTCCCTGACTGCTGGACGTCCTCTGTTGGCTGGCCTCGTCGCACGTAAGTCGCTTAATTTATCGCATGTTCGTCGTGCCTTGGTCGTAGTTTGCCCATTTCGTGTGTGTGATTTACTGCGCACGAGGCCGCGACACCCCGACTTCCGGCACCGACTTTTCGCTGCCGTTTGCGTGAACGTACTTATGTATCCCGAATATTATTGTGACGGAATCGCGTTGGTGTCAGCTGTGGGCACGTGTGCGGTGTCAGCAGCGTCGAATCTGTGGTAGTAGCCACTTTCACGTGTTCCTATGCGTCTTGAGCACCCTTTAGTGCCTTCTCTTTGTACTAACGAAAATTCAATGCGCTGAAACGTTCCCGCGGTATGATAGCCTTCCGTACTCATGCTCTCTGCGCAGTTATTTGTAGTACCGCGAAAGTTACCTCGCCCCTGTTTGAATTCCATCATCCACACTTGTTGAATTAGGTGCGAATTGGGTGTTGAATGTTGAGTGCTATAATCGTGGTCTGGTCTGTGTGCACCAAGGTTCTCCCTGGCAATTTGTGAGCGGTGGGCATTCCGCGAGTGGGGGCATGGAAGGAAAGAGAGACGCATGCTTTGCCGTGAAGAATGAACACGCCTGCGTCGTGTGTATATTCATTTATTCTGAGAGTCGCACATGAAATAACGGAAGCAAAGTCGCCGCTGTTCAAACGCTCGCATTGAAGTTTGTGCTTTTTCAAGCAATGTCAGCACCTTCTACGTAACCAAGTGGCTGGCTGGTTGCGCGGGCTTTGCGGGCGCACACTTGCCATTTTTGGTTAACTCAGGCGAGCATTTCTAATGCCATTTCTGTCGGAGCGGTGGGCAGCATTTCCACTGTAGCCCACCATGGCGAGAACCCTGGTGGGCACATTCACCTGCATCGGCTACTCCACCGGCTACCATCGAAATTCACTTGGACAAAGCATGGTAAATCACTGGCCGAGGTGTGCCGTCCTTCGGAAGTTGTTTTGCCCTCCAATAACTTATTTGCAAGTATGACAAGCCCACAATTGGCCTTGGGAGTCCATGCACGGTCAGTGATAGGAAACATACCTTGCCAAGTGTGGCACTCTAGTGGAATATCATGTAGTGGCCAGCCATGTACTTCATATGGTGGGCAAGCATTTTGGCCCACACAATTTTCAAGACATCTCTTCTAGTTTGTTCTGGCCCCATTATTGCTCTGCCCGTATTTCTAGTTGTTTCCCAAGATGTGTTTCATTTTTATTCTGTGGAAGAGTACACGTATCCATAGAAAAATAGCTGGCAGAGTAGGTTGTATGGATTGTTGCTTGTGCTTCATTCCCATTAGCTGGCTGCAAACACATGACCGCTCTGGTGGCACTTTTCCATGTGTGCTTCAGTGATGGGAAGGTTGCTACAACTGCTGCAGCCTTCTACACCCAAGTTCCTCCACGTGACAAATGACAAACTGTGCGCCAAAGCTACTCCGAGACATGGCCTCAGAGATTCTGAGCAACCCAATGCCTGGCCACTAATGTCGATTTGCTACTTTGGAGGTTATGTACCCATGGTGCAGCCTTCATGTCCACTGCATTTGTTTTGTGACACTGCCCTCAGATTAGGTCAAAAGAAATGTATAGCAGCTTCTAACATTATGCAGTGATTGTAAGGAAATGTTGTAAATTGGTTTGTGATGGAGCACCAATATAAGTTTTAGGAGTGTGCGGCCACACTGCAGCTCCATGCAGAGGGCTCTGAAAAATTGCCTTCCAGTGAAACCAGAAGTTGTTGAAGGAGTGGCGCACTCCACGCCCATATCTGGGATAGAAACGTCTAATTGGTCGTTTTCCTGAGCATGTCCAGTACAGCTTTTGACTTTGTGGTATCTCGAAACAAGTGACACCACCTAATTTCTTGCCTACAGGGGTGAGACAGCTGCTCGTATTGCACAGTTCTGCTGCAATTCCATTTTCCTGCTCCGAGCTGCTCCAAAAGCATGAAAATTAGGAAAATTGCTCCAAACTGCTCCAAAACAGCCTGGAAAGCAGGTCAGCTCGCATCAGTTTCAACGGAGGAAAAAACGAGTCGCGCAACATGCATCGCATAGTTGAATCCCAGGTGTGCGATGTTTGCTGCGGATGCTTCTATTTTTGTGTCAACGCATGTTGCTGCTGTGGTCACCAGAAATGAGCAAAGGGGGGTATTTTTTTAACTTTAAATAAGGGAGCGAATATTTCAGACTGCGTTGATTGTTGCTTTTCATGCATCGTGAATTGTCTCTGTGCACCACCGCTGACACATCAGTATTTTTGTGAGTTTTCCCCCTATTTTTCACGTAATTACAAGCCCAGAAAAGTGCAATGTCAATGCCTGGAACGCTGTAACTGGATGATCCCTGATACTGACTCCTGGTTTTGAAGAAGATACTTGACTGTCTGGGGGGCCTGCTTGAAGTTTAACTTTTTAAGATCTTGAGACATCCCATTAAACATCGTGAGCTGCCCCAAATCAAGGTTCTCCTGCTCCCAAGTCTGTTTCTACTGTCTCACCTCTGTGCCTATGCAAACTCGCGTGCAAAGTAATAACCTTGTCGGTGACCTTCAACTTTCTTTTAAACATTGCTTGCAAGGGAACCATGAAGGCAAACTAGCTCGTTCCCTCACCACCCAACAACAAGCACTGTAGAAATCTTGCCGTGAGGATGGCCTGCAAAACTGGCAGTTCCTGTCCAGCGCTCTTGTTTGGCTGTGGGTGCCCTCCACTTCCACACCAGGTGTCACCCCGAAGTTTGCGTCGAGGTATCACGGGAGAAGTTTGCAGCAGGACACTTACCGGGTCCTGTGGCAAACTTCTCCCGTCAACTACCTCGTTGAACCATTTGCACTCACTATGGGCCTGAGATGTCGCGGCCACGAGACTGCGCACATAGATTGCTTGAAACCATATCATGAACCGCTTGTTCTTACGACGCCTTAGCCTACCAGTCTCCAGGGAGGGGGAAAGATGTGAAAAATTGCACCCTGGATAGCTTTGTAGCCGTATTGCCAATGCTACGCTAGTGGGGCACGAGCTGAACGTGGTTGCTGCTCTTAAGCCTACACCATCGTGTCTACCAGTCGGCGCTGGCCTCGTCGTCCACAACCGCGTTGAGCTTCCTTGTCACACTTTTCATATTTTGGGAACGAAAGGCTTGAAGCAAGCGAACATTTATTCGTCGGTTAACTAAGCTGATGTTGCAGCCATTGTGTTCGAGCTTCTCTGTCTTATCGTCTTTTTTGTGGACTGAAGCACACTGTCCACTACAGTGCTAGTGCATGTCCGATGCCCACTACATGGCTCCCCCCTCTAGCGATGAAGGCATTGCCATCGAGTGGTTTATCTGCTTGAGATGGCATTGCCAGCGTCCATGTGAGCTGGCTTCACACAGTCTATAGAGATCTTCTCTTTGTGTCCGTTAACAAGGAGAGTAAAGTACTTAGGATGACGCTTCAGCACTTCAGGAAAAGGGCAGTTGTAAAGTGCTTGAAATAGAAGACGAGTAGCATCGTGACGGATGAGGACATGGCTGGTATGAAGTGATGATGGGCTCATATGAACGGTCTTGCAACCACGACAAAGCGGCGGTGGTGCAAGAGTAGCCGTAGTAGTTCGCAGGCGGTTGGCGTAAGAGTGTAGCTCAGCTGATGTCGGTCGCGAGGCAAAGAACTCGCCCGGTACGCGAAGCGTCGTGCCGAAAACCAGCTCTGCGAAGTGTCGTGCCGAAAACCAGCCTTGCGGATGAGCACTGTGTGTCGTCTTTCACCGCAGTGCGAAGACCTAGTAGCACCAGAGGCAGGCGCTCTGTCCATGGAATTGGGGAGTCCTGCACACGCAGTGATGCCTTCAGTTGACGGTGGAAGCATCACCATGCCATTCGAACTGGGGTGGTAAGCTGGGTTCTTATGTGTGAGATGCCTAGGAGGTGGGAGAGAGCCCGAAAGAGCGATGATTCGAATCGTCTCCCTCGGTCTGTCGTGATGGTGGCACACCATAATGAGTGATCCAGGTGTGCACAATATTGTCACATTTTACTTTTCATATTTCGTATCACTTTTCATATTGTCACAGCAGGGTCCTCCTGTGAGGGGGCCCTGTCACAGCAGGATACGGTCAATGAATTTGCAAGACATGTACAGTAGCTTAATATTTCGGTGTACAATGCCCTTTGCAGCACCAAGTGTTGCCTCAATTTTTTGGAGTTGCAGGTAAATACAGTGCCCTATTTTGAGGTGAATCGTACATTGTGTTCTATAACCATGCATTCATAAGATGTTTAATATTTTGGTATTATGAAGTCAACTTTTCTTTTACAGCAATGTACTTTGTGCTGTAATTTTATATTCTATGCTGACTTTAGATAACTTTGCTGCTGGGCGCGCGAGCAAAGTGCAGAATTTCATCGACACAGAGAAAACTTGCCCCGTACTGATTCGCGGAGCGGCCCGCACGGCGAGAGCCGGGAGAGTTATGATGTTAGGAGCGTCCCCTTTATAACTGGGCGGTAGCCTGCGGGCCACCAAGCTCTTGCTTTCTTTTTCCCTCTACAAACGTTTCTTTTCCCGAATCGCACCTATTTTGACAACTAACTTTTCTCCTTGCCTACCCATTTTATCTATTATCGTTCCGCTGTGAAGTAACAATCTTGCCCTAACTACATTGCATTTCTGTTTGCTCGATACCTTTGCGACACCATACTCTAAGCGCATTTTACTTATCTCTGTCGCTGACATGTTCAGCTTTCCCGTGCTATCCCTGAAACGTATGGCCTCCTGCAGGGCAGCGTCCCCTGCTACAGCTGGGTGGACATCTGTACATTCAATCAAAATATGATCGGTCGTTTCCCCAGCTTTTCCACAGCACGTACATGTGTCCCCTTCTTTATTGAATTTCGCTCTGTAACTCTGTTGTTTCCCTAGCTTTTCCACAGCACGTACATGTTCTCAGGCAACCTGACCTTGCTTCAAAAAGTAAAGCGCTTCCCTTAGAATTATGAAAATTTTTCTCCCTCGATTTCGTCTTTCCCTTTTCGGTAGTTGCTTAATGCCAGTTTCTTCCCCATTGCTGCTATCCAATCAGACTTCTCTGTCGCTCGGACCATGCATGCTCTTTTTTGCCTCATCCGTTTAATTACTGGCTTTAAACTTACTGGTAAGCCTCCTAGTTCTCTTCCTCCATTGTGAGTCAGCACATCCAGCGAGGAACACCCTAGCGGTGCTGACTCCCAATGGAAGTGTGCGCAGCAGACACGGAGGAGACTGGAGAGCCTGCCACTAACGGGAAGCCTCCTAAATGGCCTGTTGTAGCTCTAATTCTTTTGGGCAGGGGAAAGCAAGCTCGACATCTGGTCAGTGCACCAGGAAAAGGCACATGACCCATTTTTATCCACTGACTGTATCTCTAGTTTTATAGCATTGCCCATACTGCCATTACATCCGCCCATCTATCTTTGTTTCACCTGCCGTAGCATTTGTAATACAGTGGAATTGTAGAGGACTCATCTGGAACCTGGGTAACATAAAAAGATATACAGTAAAACATCAATAATTCGAAGGCCGCCGGACGGCGAAAATTCTTCGAATTAAGCGAATTTTCAAATTAACCGAAATGAAAAAAAAAGCAAACAAGCGCTACAAGATGAAATCACATTTATTTTCTTTGCGAGAAAAAGGTTATTTGAAATAATCGGTGATATTGGACTGCTTATTGCGGTAGTTCGCCGCCTCAAGTGCCATGTTCTCAAACCTGCTCACAATACTCAGCATTTCACTGTCACCACCGCTGCACTCGACAAAGCTGCGGAAGGTGTTCACGGCATCGACAACTGAAGCCAAAGCGGGCGCGCGGGCGGGCTCGTTATCGTCACCATCATCGCCGTCTAGCCCAGTGTCGACGACGTCCTCGTGTACATCAGCGTACGATGTTTGGACCCCCGCCTCAACACTGGAATACTCCACGAAGCCTAGTCCCTCGCCGTCGCCGGAGTCGGTGATCCGGGCGCACATCGAGTCTCCCTCGTCGTCTAGGCCGGACGAGCTGCAATCTTCATCAAGATCTTCGCCACCTTGTTTGCGGAACCCGGCATGTTCAAAACAGCGCCTGATCACCTTTGACTCCAACTCCTTCCAGGCAAAGGCAATTAAACAGATCGCACCAAGCAGATCGATGTGGTATTGCTTTCCACTGTCGTAGCAAAGCAGAACCCGCTTCAACAGGTGGTGGCGGTAAATCTTCTTCGTTATCACCCCTTGGTCCATCGGCTGCGATATGGCCGTAGTATTTGCAGGGAGGAAGACGATCTTGACGGCTTCCAGGTTTCTGATGTCCCCGTGGGCCGGGCAATTATCGATAACAAAGAGCACTTTCCGCCCTTTGGGGGCAAACTTCCGGTCAAGGAACCGCACGTATTCCTCTAATATCGCCGCCGTCATCCAGGCCTTCTTGTTGTGTCTGTACATGACGACATCCCTCGGAGGAAGGCGCGCGTTCTTAAAGCACCTAGGCTTACCCGCTCGGCCGATTACGAGTAGTGGAAGCTTGTCGTTCCCGGACATGTTCGCGCCGAACAAAATGGATATTCTCTCCTTGGGCTGCTTTCTCCCCGAGACAGTGGTGTCCTTGGCAGCAAATGTTTTCGTGGGAAGCATCTTGTAGAACAAGGCTGCCTCATCCAAGTTGTAGACGTCGTCCTCTCCAAACTCCTGAAGCAGCGGTGCCAGTGTACGCATCTGCCAGTCGTCAACGACGTTCGTGTCGGCGCTACCGCTTTCCCCGCACACGGTCAAGTATGTAAGGTTATTTCGCTCTTTAAATCGGGCGAACCAACCATTACTGCACTTGAAGCCTTCGTGGCCAAGGCGCAGTGCCAGGTCATCGGCCTTCTCCCGAAGGATGGTGCCGTTCACGGGAAGATGAGCTGCGTTTGCGCGCTGCAGCCACTTCATCAAAGCGACCTCAACGTCCGGGTACGTTAGGAAGCGAATCCTTGATCGCTTTGACGAATGCGTTTTCCCATATGCCTCGAGCAACTTTTCTTTGTTCTTCAAGATGGTCGAGAGCGTCGACAAGGGCATCTTGTGCCTTTCGGCGAGTTGGGTCTTAGTGCACGTCGACTTCTCAGCCTCCTCGATTAAGGACACCTTCTCCCGCAGCGTCAGCGTCTTGTACTTCGGCATCGTGAGTCCAACAAGCGGTCAGGACTTCGCACGCGGCAAATGCAGGCGTAGGCGGCGAAGTAAACAAGACTAATGCAAGACGGCGAATGGTCCAAGCACGCGAGCTACGTGAAAAACGCGAAACGGAATGCGTGAAAAACGGGAAAACGCGAACGTGGAAAACACGAAACGGAAAACACATTTTAACCCGTTTCCGGTACTCCAACTACTATGACCTCCGAGATAAGCGTCGCCGGAAGGCTGTTTCACGTCCGTTGCTGCCGGCGGGAATTACGAATTATCCGGATGAAACCCCGCGGGCTGTTCAAATAATCTGGTAAAATTTGCATTGAAAAACACGGGACCGCAGAAGTTCTTCGAATTAACCGAAATTTCGAATTATCAGAGTTCGAATTAGCGAGGGCTTACTGTACTTTTCTCCCATGGCCATGGCCTGCAAGAAACAAACCTAGGTGAACGAAACTTTTTTTAAAAAAGGCTTCACTCATGTACGCCGCAAACGCACTCAAGTAAGCCATCTTTCAGGCGGTGTGGCCATTGTCATTCAAAGCGGTATCGCAGCCAGACAAGTCACCGTTATCAGCCAGATACAAGTCACTGCTGTCACCATTCTGGCACAGAAAAGAATCTGTCCGTTATTCCACCTTGCATAAAATTCACTATCGCAAACCTGGAGATACTTCAAAACCAGCTGCCGCAATCCTTTTTGATAGTGGGTGATTTTCAACGCGTACAACATACTATGGGGAAGCAAAAAAGAACTGACATGTGAGGACAGGTAGTTGAATATTTCATACTAACGAATGACATATGTCTTCTTAATAATTGTGGTGCTACCTAATGCTTCCCTAGCACTGGTGCTATCAGTTGCCTAGACCTGGCACTCTGCTCTTGTCTATTTACAGAGTTTCAGTAGTGTAATAAATAATCAGGGTGTCTAGCGACCGGGAAAACCGGGAAAAGTCATGGAATTTTTAGCCACTGGGAAAAGTCAGGAAATTGTCAGGGAATTCGTCACTCAAGCGAGACACGTCGGGGAAAACTGTCTTGGGGCCTGCCCACACTACGAATGACTCGCACAGCCGATTGCTTTGGGCGAAACGCTAGCATCAGGCGAATGAAACTTCCATGGAAGGACGATAGGAGGTGTCGAAATTCCACGCTCAGTTTACTTTTTTTTATGTAGGAAATCTTGAAGGCAATGCATTTTGTTAGCAAATCTTGAAGGCAATGCGTTTTGGTAGCAAATCTTGAAGGCGATGCACTTTGGTAGCAAATCTTGAAGGCGATGCACTTTGGTAGCAAATCTTGGAGGCGATGTATTTTGGTAGCCAATCTTGGAGGCGATGCATTTTGGTAGCGAATATTGAAGGCAATGCTTTCTTACGACGTCAAGAGCCAAAATTAAGCAATCGAAATGGAAGACTGCATGTTTTCGGCGTCACCTATTTTTGAGCCATCGTTTGCACGCACTGACCTCTACTAAAATTAGCTTTCGCATTCTGGCTGCAGAGGCAGGGTAACGTAGCATATCGAACTGAGCCACAAGCCGCACGCAATAAATCCAGCATGGCGACGTCCCTTTGTTGTACTGCAGCCTGTGGTTGTTAAGTGCGATTAGGCTCTACTACGACTGAAACTGTGTGAATTGTGAAATTTGCGAATTCGTTTTCGTGGATGTTTTCCCGGAGTTCCTGCTTAGTGTGAATTGTGGTGTGCGACGTCCGCGACTAGGTGCTTCTGTGATTTGAGGCAGGCACGTAGCCAGGATTTTTTTTCGGGGGGGGGGGGCCCAAGGCCTAAATGTTCGCAAAAAAGTCGTTCCATGGCAAAATGAAAAAAAAAAAAAAGTTGCCCGGGAATACAGAAGGTGCTTAATTATTAGAAGAGAATGAAAACAGTGGAGTGCAGCATAAAAGGCGAGTTAATCAGAGATGGAAAGCATGTTTTTTGACACTGCAATAAAGCTAGTGCGCGTGCACCAGAAAAAATACTTTCCCACCAAGTAATCTCGACCGAGAAGGGTCAGAGTCAGTGACGTAAAGAAGAGTGACAAAAAAAAAAAGGGGGGGGGGGATGCGAAGGAATCTGGCGCCCACTTACGGATGTGTAGTAAATAAAAAAAAAACAATTGTCGGACGCTTTCTCTACCCAACTTCTCATACTGTCTGAACAACAGGCCTGCGAGAAGAACGTGAGCCACTTTATTTATGACAGCAATTCTTAAACCAAAAACAGAAATACTTGGGAAAACAATTTTATTGAACCACAAAATACCAAAATACGGATGCTTTCATGACAAAAAAATATGCAGAACACTGACATTCGTTTTAGCAAGCACTTGTAAAGAATGGCATTGGGAATGGTTTTACGATATAATAAAAGTCAATGCAAAAGAAGAAAAAAAAACGCACATGCAGCTTTGCCGAAAAGAGGTTCACGCAGCAATTTTCATGCGTCTCGGTTTCTCCATAAACACAGCGATAACTTCGTCGACATTCACTTGCATCCGGTGAATGGACATAAGAGCCAGGCCATTAAGCCGCTCTTCAGCTGTCCGGTTCCTCAAATATGTTTTTATTCTTTTGAGTGTCGAGAAGCTGCGTTCTGCAGCAGCTGTAGTCACTGGGAGCATTGCCGATATCTTGAGGAGTGTGTGAACATTCGGGAAGAGGGCTTTGTCGCATTCAGCTAAAGCGTCCGTCGCAAAGCGGGGAAGTTCCTCCTCTTTCTTGGCTTGCCATTTGGTTTTCCAGATTTCCCATTCACCTTTTAGTGTAAGGATATGCGCTGTTGTCATATCTCTGAGGTAAAAATCGAAGGCCGGCTGCACAGATTCAAATTTGCCCTTGGAGGCGTGCTTTGGCAACACAAATTGCAAACTTTGCAGTGTTTCCCGATGGTTTGCAAAGCGCCGTTTGAGGGAAGCTTTCAGGTCATCTATGTAGGGTATGAACGTGGCTCGCCTGTAGTACTCTTCCGCAGAACTACAAGCGTAGTTTGCCCGGTATCTGTGTTCCTACCACCCGTGGAATCTCGCAATGCACTCCGAACTCCGCCGCTCTACCTTGACATAGAGAAAATATTCTGTGGAATTCTGCCTCCGCGTTAGTTCTCATCTCTTCTAGTTTAGTCAGCACCAGGTCAACCTGATCCAAGGCGACGCTCATGCCAATAGACGGGCTTTGCAGATACACAGACAAGTGGTGTGTGAGGCCTAGGAATGTCTCGCTAACAGAGAGGCATATAAGAAAGTTTGGCGAACAGATTCGCTGGTGGAGGCAATGGGCGGTGGACGCTGCTGCTTTGTCAGGGAAGGTGTCCACGAACTCTTCAAGTGAACGAACTATCTCAGGAAGTGCCTCCCCAAACAGTGCGACTGAATCATGACGTTCCACCCACCTTGTCTCACAATATCGGTGCAGCCGGCGGAAAGACTTTGTAGACGCCTCTAGATGTTTTTTCAGGACCGCTGTCCTCTTTGGTGACATACGAAAGAAAGTGCATACCTCACTAATTGTACCAAAGGCCCGTCGAATGTCTTGGACAGCTGAGGCATCGCTTAAACAAAGGTTCAGAGAGTGCGACGAGCAATGCGTGTACAAAGCCGTTGGGAAGTCCTTCGGGATGAGCGCCTGCACGCCGTTGAATGCCCCACTCATCGCTGCTGCTCCATCGTATCCTTGGCCTCTCATCATATTCAAGTGCAGTCCAAGATTCAGCAGCTCCCTTTTCAGTGTGTGTGCCAGGCTAGAAGCACTGACGTCGTCAACAGGTACGAAGCAGAGAAAATCTTCCTGAATGCTCGAACTAGTGGGATCGACGTAGCGTACGCACAACGAGAACTGCTCCGTTTGGGATACATGCGTTGTTTCATCTGCTAGCACCGAAAAAAATCCGGCCTCGTTTGCCTGTCTTACAATTTTATCTTGTGTGAGCTTGCCAATTATCGAAATAATTTCATTTTGAATGGACGGGCTTGAGTAAAGAGCATTGTTGCCTGCTGTACGAATGTGATTCGCCAAAATTGTCTCCGCCATTCGCTCGATAACGTAGGAGCGCCCTGAAGTTGCCGTCGTTCTGCAAGGGTTCTTCAAGAGAAAGACGCCCCGAATCCTTGTCACCTCTCAGCGCGAGGTCTTGACGGCCGCACAGTACAACTGTCTCGACAATCGCGCGCAACTTTGCCTTGTTGTCCTCGAGTTCTCCCTTTGCTTGCTGATTAAGCTGTATGTGGACACTGCTTGACTTTCCTCTGGCGACTCTGAGAAAGGATTCGGCATCAACCGTTGCTGCCTTGTGATATTCAGTCCGTGCATGATTCTCGAATATCTCAATGGCATCCTTCCATTTCGTAAACGGGACTGTTACGAGGTTCCTACATGACTGGTGAGAGCCTTTGCCTGCTCCGCTCTTACGACAAAAAAGTACGCAGGTTTTGCAGAACGCTCCCTTCCGCACGTGAGAAAATGCAAGCCATCCGTATCGCTGCAGCCAGTGAGATTGAAACGTGCGCCTTTTCCCGTTTTTGGCTACCGAAATTTCAAACTTGTAGCTCGGAGGTGGCATCCACACGTTAAAGTATACCTGTTCTCTTATGTCGTCGGGTATGTCAGTGCGATTGACAAACATGCCGATATCATTACGACAAAAAGGGCTATCAGCTTCCTCATCGTCCTCGCAGTCATGCGTTCTCTCGGCATTCAAGTCTGCACGTGTTGTGGTGTTTTCGGAGGTAGAGCCATTGTCTGGTAATGCAAGGCTTCGTTCCTAAATGCACGATAGAAATAAAAAAATAATCATACGTAAGTTTTCTTATCATAGTTGTTTTTACTTTATGCTACAATTAATTACTGTCGCAGGACTTACAAGTTCCACTCTTACAAGCAGCCTAAATAAAAATGACTCCGAGTATCCGTACATTCAATACATTTCATTTCACGCCACATGTGCCTGTCTCACCGCTCGTTGATCTAGACTAGATACAATCGAATCTCGTTAATTCAAACACGCTTATATAGAATTGACGTTGTGGTCCTGTGAAAGTCACCTGTATTCTAATGGGCAAAAACGATCTATTATCATTATCATGGCTGTGAACCCTTTTCCTTCCCTAGCGATTCGCTACTGGAACTGAAACAACCTACTCCAATCTAATCCGCACATTTTCTCCAATTTACACGAGCCCAAAACTTGCCTGCGTTTTGGAACCGAATATTCAACCGCAACCACGTTCGCGCGTTTGTTAACAGGTTCTCATGATCTCATCGGAGGGTTCAAAGGGAGTGTCATCGTGATTAGGAAAGGGCGACGGAGCAGATTATTTTTTGGCGAGTACACGTACGTTCGTTTTGCGTTCCAACCAAGTGTATGGTGATTTTCCGCCTTCATTGCGAAAACTGACGTGTAAGAAAAGATATTTGGCATGCTGAATACAGCTGCGTCGCGTGTTTTTCCGCACCCGAGGCCGTGGTGACTGAGTAGCGCAAAAGCAGATATCCGTGCCTCGAACACAAACGTACATGCGGACATTTGTCATCTTTGTAGACCGAACTGTCAAGGTAAAAGATCTTGAATTAACACGCGAACTGTGTTATATATACAATAAATTTAACTGCCAGAAGAAAAATTGCTCAGTCAACGACGACAAACTGTACATTTCTCTTTGCATCTTTGTCTTATTTTTTAATCGTTAACATAGCAGCACGGTACAGTATTATTTTTAAAAGCTGCTACAAATACCTTTAACTTCAAGTGCATTTTTATATTGAAACAGCAAAAATTTGGTTTGCGTTGGACTCGAGCAAATTCGGCCGTCTGCGCTGGAAAAGAATGAGTATTTTACGGTTGGCGTAACCAGTCCATCCAGTTTTCAGTCATTGAGCCATCATTGCTAATGGCCCTAATTGGGCCATTAGCAAGTGCGAGTGATAAGAAAACGAAAAAGCGTCATGTAGTCATGCCCATAGCAAGTATACAAGATTTGTAAAGCGATGGCTGCAGTCACGCTATATGAGGCAAATTGAACCCCTCGACCACATAGCACCAGATTCATAGTGTTTGAAGAGTCATCTCAGAAAAAGATATTTATGGCGAAACCAGTATCATAGATAGTGTTGCTCAGAAGCTCACAGGCGGAGAATCATTACTCCCATCTTCAAAGCGGACGTTACAAGCAAAGGCAATAAGAAATACAGGACCCACCTTTGGAACATTAGCGAAGAAGCTGGTTAATTTCATCGTTGATCCTGGTCGCTTCCTGGCCGTTGAAGTTGAACCCTGGCTGGCACCTTCTTTCTCCATGGCTGCGTGTTGTTATGCCAGAGGACCCCGACAAAAATTTGCTTGCTCTGACGGAGCGCTGAAGTGCGGGGCTGAATCACGCCTTGCCGTTCGGGCAGCCGCATATTACTGGAGAGCTGCATACGCGCTCATTCAGCAGGTGGGCGTCCGAACTGTACAGATTGTTTAACCTGTTTACTTGTTCCGCCACGCGGGCGCCTGCCCGGCGACACAGGCAGCGGACAAAGGGTGGTGGGGTTCGCAGAGGCGCCAGGGGGGGTCGTACGGGTTAATGGGTCATCGAAGCAGACGCTTCCCATACTTCCCACGCTTTCCAAGTTTTCGGTTATCTTCCATCTTCAGGTCGGGGAAAAACTCCGCGGCTGCGGCAAACCAAACCCGTACGCGTGCGTGTTCCCATACCGCGTAGCTGTCAGTCAAAGCACCTGATTACTCCCTAAGTTGCCGCCACTACGCGCGACAAAGACACCGCTCCTCTCGTTAAGAAAAATAAGAAAAGAGATGTCCGCAGGGAATCCACAGGTGGAGTCAACACTACCTTTTTCTGTTGTCAGCAGTGCTCAGGGGCCGCACCTCAAAGCCCCGTGCACCCTGGCAACTTCCAAGAGGACGGAGGACACCCCCAAGACGGGGCAACCTCTTTCGGAGAAAAGGGGATTGCCCAGGCGTGGAGCCAAGCAACAGGAAAAAGCCGGGAGGACAAAGCAGAGCAGAGAGCGACGGGCCACGACAAACGACGGCCATGACACATCGTCCGTCCGCCTCCTGAAGAGAAGTTCCGCATATTTTTTTCAGTGCAACAATACAGTTTCTTTAAAATTTAATAATTCGTAATCGTGCTTTAATTCACCATTCGACTACGATCTGACACTGTATGATGTCCTGTCATTCTCTGCATTGTTCCTTGGAGCAATCCAACTACCGAGCGCCCAGACCGTAGAACTGATGCGACGAACAAAAGTCCCACGAAGTGCGGACAGATAACGTCGTTTTGTCTGGTTTGGAAGCCGTATGGCAACATTTTGTTCGTTCCGGTAATTTTGTTTCGAACAAGCTCGTCTTCTTGAAAATGTCCTGCGTTGCACAGCTTTCTCTCTCTCTCCGCAGTCACAGAGCAGTAACTGCTTCCGATAATTGGTTTCAGTTGGTATGACCGTTGTGTCAAGAAGATTGATACGGTCGTCGCTGTCTTGGGAATGTTCGGCTATCGGGTTGCGATCTCGGAGGTCATTCTTGTGCTGTCACAGTCTTTCTTTGAGGTTTTTCGTTTCGCCGGTGTAGCTCGTATCGCAGTCAGCGCAAAGAAGTGGGCTCTCTCCCTCGGCGGACCAGTCTTTGGCAATATGTAGAGAACATGTGTTCGAAAGCTTCTCAGTCGCTCGGATGCCTTCTTTTCTGAGAATACGGGCGATGGTACCGCTAACGACTCGGACATATGGGAGAGTGTCGTGTTTCTGTTGTGATGTTCATTCAGGAGCTGGACGCTGAATTTCTCAGCAAGCGTTTCGTGGTTTTGAAATTGAAGTGCTTTCGGAATAAAGGTTCTTGGGTAGCTGCTCTTGGCGAGTTCCTTGACTATCGTTTGTTGTTCATTTGTTTAAGTCCGTACGCCGCTACTCGCACTTGTGCCTCTATACCCCTGCGTCAATGGCTGACTGGACGGATTTCGGGGGGGGCCCGGGCCCCCCTGGGCCCCCCCTTGCCTACGTGCCTGATTTGAGGTGAACATATCCGTATATTTCTGTGATGACATATTCCGGAGAGAAGAAATCCGTCGGACCTGCAGCATTTCCGACGCGAGATAATCAGTGTCACGCGCTGCTTATCAGTGCTGCGTTTTGGTGTCGCGCGCCGCAAAAGATTTTCATCGAAGATGTCAGGAGGCAAGAAGTGTTCCTTTAATGCGGACTGGGCGAACCCAAGTGTCTCCGACTATGCAAGTTGGATTAGGCCTGTGGAAAATGGTCCGCACGAAGCCATGTGAACAGTTTGCCGGAAAACGTTTTCGCTGAGCAACAGGGGTCGCAGAGCTGTTTCAAGTCGTACCTCTAGCAAGAAGCACATTGCTGCATTGAATTTTCTCAAAAGTGCTTCCGAACCGAAGCTATTGTCATTTTTTAAGAGCCCGACGGACGCCTCGCCTAGCAGTAGTGCTGGATCTGCGCCAGCAGCTCTGATTAAAGAGCTACAAGAAAAAAAAAAGTAAGGGCTGCTCAGTGAAGCGCAACTTGAAGCTTCCATTCTTCAACACGAGATAAACTATCTTAAACCATAATTGATTATGAGGGCAGTTGCAATAAATGTTTTCCTCTACAATGAAATGTGTTTTCTGTATACCCTTTTTATATGCTTCACGGACCATTTCCACAAAAT
Source organism: Hyalomma asiaticum (assembly GCA_013339685.2). Lineage (NCBI taxonomy): Eukaryota > Metazoa > Arthropoda > Arachnida > Ixodida > Ixodidae > Hyalomma > Hyalomma asiaticum. The sequence goes on along the minus strand of CM023487.1, from coordinate 84,428,551 downwards.
GCTGTCTGTTGTATAGGTCAGGGAATTTTAGCTAAAATGGTCAGGGAAAACCTGGAAAAGTCGGGGAAATTGAATTCTCCAATTTGCTAGACACCTTGATAATCCTTACAGCAGTGACCACACGCGTGCAGTTGTAAAGCTAACTTCTTCACATCCCTGGCTACCATCTAGAACGCCCCGCTGGAAAGCTCACTTAGCCAACTGGCCTCTTTTCACAGAAAAAGCGAACCTGGACGAGATAAAGTACGATAGATAAAATTAATGAGAGGAACACAGCTTGCCAAAGAGGCTATCCCGCAATTGTCTGAATTTCTACGTGAAAGATTGAAGTGCTGGTGGACAACCGAATGCACCGAGGCTAAGAAAAAAAACAAAAGGCATGGGGAATTTTCCGAAGGCACCCAACACAGAATAACCTTATCAGATTCAATAAGGTGCGAGCTAAAGCTAGGTAAAAAACGTTTTGAATAAAGTATGTCATCAGCATAGCCCAGTGTCATCTAAGAGAATGTGGGATGCTGTTTGCAAGTTCAACGGTGACTGTCTCATACACAATCCCAATCCTCTTGATATCAGGCACACAAACAAACTTACAAGAACAAAGGACATATTAGGGGACCATTTCTATGGTATATCTAGCTCAGATAACTGTACAGCGGGCTTTCTAAAACATGAGCGGTCTGCCGAGAAACAAAAGCTACCAACAACAGAAGGCACAGACGAATCGTACAATGCACCTCTAACATTACAGGAAATCAATAGAGTACTTTTTGGCAGGAAAAAAGACAGCGCCAGGTCCTGACTGAATACACTACCAAATGCTTGCCCATCTTTTGCCCCAAGCAGTGGAGGCCTTGCTATGCTTCTTTAATATTTCTGGGAAGCCGGTAAAATGCCAAAGGTATGGAAGAATATTAATGTGCCTTTTGTAAGGGGGGACACTGCTCTTTTCGACAAAATTTCATGAAAAAAAAAATCGATTTTTTGAAATTGGTATTTTTGCAATACAGGAAGCGCTGCAGATGCTGACCAAATTTTTCACATCCCGGACTGATATTTCAGCCACAATAGCAGTTTATAGCCCCAAGGCAAGCTATATTTTGGCTATCAAAAAGCAAGAAAAATGGACTTTTTTTCATGCCAAATTACTGCTGAGCTACGTATGTTGCAGCAGTAGGTATCGAGGTTATATCCCCAATAGCCACAAATCACCTTTCAAGTATATTTCAATACTTTGTATTGCATATGGTTCAAAATGAGCTTTATTTGTTTTGTTGCTTTTTCTCAGAGCATGCTTTCACTCACTATGCTTGTTTAGTGCGGCAAATTCTCAAACTCCAGAAGAGATACAGATGCCACTTTTTTTGCTATCTGAAGATTAATGTATGGAGCATGAAGTGCTGCAAGCAGATTATTGCTTTTTCTCCCAGTAGCTCTTGAAAACTACTTGCAGCCTTTCAATCCTTGCACATTTTGCTTTCCATTCATACATTATAAACAGCTCTGTGGCCACTATGCTTTTATCTATTGTCTCACCAAACAGTATTAACATCTCATTATCTCTTAACTATTTGAATGATGAAAAAGATAATTGCACCTTCAGAACCGGCACAGAAAAACACATATAGGTGCCTTTACACTGAATTCAATCAGCATGTAAACAAGACATCTCCACGGACCATTTCCACAAAATGGTGTCTGTTGTATAGGTCAGGGAATTTTAGCTAAAATGGTCAGGGAAAACCTGGAAAAGTCGGGGAAATTGAATTCTCCAATTTGCTAGACACCTTGATAATCCATCCTTACAGCAGTGACCACATGCGTGCAGTTGTAAAGCTAACTTCTTCACATCCCTGGCTACCATCTAGAACGCCCCGCTGGAAAGCTCACTTAGCCAACTGGCCTCTTTTCACAGAAAAAGCGAACCTGGACGAGATAAAGTACGATAGATAAAATTAATGAGAGGAACACAGCTTGCATCATCACAGCAACCAAAGAGGCCATCCCGCAATTGTCTGAATTTCTACGTAAAAGATTGAAGTGATGGTGGACAGCCGAATGCACCGAGGCTAAGAAAAAAAAACAAAAGGCATGGGGAATTTTCCGAAGGCACCCAACACAGAATAACCTTATCAGATTCAATAAGGTGCGAGCTAAAGCTAGGTAAAAAACTTTTGGATAAAGTATGTAATCAACATAGCCCAGTGTCATCTAAGAGAATGTGGGATGCTGTTTGCAAGTTCAACGGTGACTATGTCTTATGCACAATCCCAATCCTCTTGATTTCAGGCACACAAACAAACTTACAAGAACAAAGGACATATTAGGGGACCATTTCTATGGTATATCTAGCTCAGATAACTGTACAGCGGGCTTTCTAAAACATGAGCGGTCTGCCGAGAAACAAAAGCTACCAACAACAGAAGGCACAGACGAATCGTACAATGCACCTCTAACATTACAGGAAATCAAGAGTACTTTTTGGCAGGAAACAAGACAGCTCCAGGTACCATGTCCCCTCTTAAAATCTGGAAAATTGCCGACATCCGCCAGTAGTTACCAGCCCATTGCTCTCACCAGCTGATTGGCCAAGTCATGCGAAAGTGTTGGGAACACCAGGTTGACATTCACACTGGAAACAGAAAAAATCTTTGGATATACATCAATGTGGCTACAAAAAGGGGTGTTCTACGACGCACCATCTTGTTCGTTTAGAACATAAGGTACGCACTGCCTTTCTACACAAACGGCACTGTCTAGCTGTCTTTTTCGACATGGAGAAGGCATATGATACCATATGGAGATTTGTATTTTGAAAAGACTTGGCGGACTTGGGGATATCAGGCAAAATGCTGAAGTGCATCCCTGACTCCATGTCCCACCGAACATTTCAGGTGCGTCTCGGAACAGTGATGTCACGTGTATTCACTCAAGAAAACGGTGTGCCACAGAGATGTATTTTAAGTACAACACTCTCCGTTGTCAAAATGAACTCGGTGAACAAAGTTATACCGTCAGCAGTTATGTGTTCCCTTTATGTTGACGACCTCCAAATTGCTTTTTGCGGATGAAAGATGGCACCTGTGAACGACAAATTCAAGTCACCTTAAATAAACTGATGCGATGTGCAGCTGAAAACGAGTTTCGCTTTTGAACTGACAAAACTGTTGCTATGGCGTTTTCACAAAAGGGGCTTGTAACCCGATCCTGCTCTGAAGTTAAATTAAGCTAGCTGCATTACCAGTGAAACAAGAACACAAGTTTCTAGGTGTTTTTTATGTGACCAAAAGCTCAACATTACTGCCCACATCAGCAGTCTGAAAGTGAAGGCGAACAAGGCATTAGACGTTTTGAAAGTTGTATCACGGAAGCGCTGGGGATCTGACCAGAGGTGCCTTTTACGTGGACATCGATCCTTAGTACGTAGCAAAATAGACCACGGTTGTGTAATATATGATGGGTCAGCCAGAGAGTCTCACCTTAAACGGCTCGATCACATTCACAATCAAGGGTTACGTATAGCAACTGATGCCTACAGGACGTCACCTGTTCCCATTCTGTATGTAGAATCCAATGAGACATCTCTAGAACAAAGAACCCAACTCATGCTATCTAAAGAGGTCAAGCAGCGCCATATCACATGTGCCATGACATAGTCACATCATGCAATATATGAACAAACTACACCAATATGCCTCTTGCTATCGAACCTCTGATTCTGCGTTATGAAGAGAAATGTTTAGTTAGATATTCCTACTGAGGTACGTCATATCGCTCATAAGCCACACAGGTTAGCTCCTTGGAGTGAATTTAACCAATATCTTGATTTTTCATTAACCCACCTCCGAAAGCTACGCACCAAAAGCGCATATTATATAAGAGTTTCGTGCCGTACAGGAAGCGTAGAGCACCTGCATATTACACAGACGGTTCAAAAACACCGAATTGTGTACGTAGCGGTGTCGAAGTGGGACCGCAAGACTGGCCTGTTAGACTGCCCACACTTGTCTGTTTTTACAGCCAGAGGTTGTGCTCTGTGGATGGCAGTGCAAGAAATTTTAACTAGGAAGCACGAAAGAGCAGTCATCTACACAAATTCTCTTAGTGCTCCCAAGGCCCTGCATTCAAAATCTGAGCAAAAACCTTCTATTGGTGACATCTTGCATGCTTTCTCACGCGCAAGTCCAAAGCCCAGGTTACTCCATTCTTTTTTGGTGTGTCCTATGTCACGTGGGGATCCCAGGGAATGAGAAAGGGCTGATGAATGTGCTGCAAATGCAAAACAGAATACTATGTTGAAAATAAGGATACCTATGAATGATGCACTGCATGCTATTCAAAAGTCTCTGACCTATAAATGGCAATGTCAGTGGAATGAAAAACATAGTAAGAAAATGCACCTCGTTAAACCAGTGCTGGGAGAATGGAAAACATGTTATCACCCAGAGCGCTTCATAGGGGTAATACTAGCCAGACTATGCATAGGGCACACACACCTCGCAAACAATTATCTACTTACAAAGGAAACACAATGGTGTGTGACAAATGCCGAGAAGCACCTACAGTACTATATATCCTGATTACATGATGTCATGTGTTAGAAGCCGCCTGGTACGTTTGATCGCTCGAAATGGATGAAGACGCCGATGCCTTACGAACACGCACACTTCATTTTACATTCAAATAAGCGTACTAACCCTTACATGCATGCTTCTCAAACGAAATGCTTAACACTGTCCAGTTACTCGGCCCCCATGCATACTACACGTTCAAATCAGGTCTATGCACTCACAGTTCTGGCGTGTGGTCCATCAGAGTGTAAGCTCTCGGTGCTATCTGGTCCGTCGTTGAGCACGGCGTAGCACTCTCGGGAACTGCGGCTGGCCGATGTTCGTGCTGGCCAGCGCTCCTGGTGCAGACGAGCCCTGCCACGGTGCGTGTAGCGAGTGAGCAACGGGTGGAGACGGGTGGCCTTGTTGTCCTTCAGCGGCGCCAACGCTGAAAAGTCCACGTGTCCGAGCCAGGGCCACCAACGCTTCCAGGAACAACGGACTTCTCCACGCTGAGGTTCAAACTCGAGCGCGAGCTTCTAATGTCGCCAGATTAGAGCCAGGGCCATTAGTGCTTCCGGGAACAGTCGGCTGCTTCACGCTGAGCTGGAACTCGAGCAAGAACTTGTCGTGTCGCCAGACTGGGGCAAAACCCATTGCAGGCTGCTTTCGTAGCGTTCTCAGGAACCCTCGCGCCCGGTATCTTAGTTTTTCTCTTCCTCGTTTTCCTTTCCACCCCGCGTCCCCGCTCGCTCACTTCTCCTCCTTCTCTTCCTTTGTCCTGGCTTTACATGTACGCTGGCGTCCCAAATCACTTTATTATCTTCTTTCCCGGTTGCCATTCTTTTTGCTAATTGTAATAACTTTTCTTCTTCACTATTGCTTGTCACTCCTGACAATGCCCACATACAGAATGAGAACAGCATAAACACTTCCACGTTCTATATACACTGCATGTACCACTACACCCCAGCGTCATTTTAAAAGATAAGCCACTTGTGCCCTTCGAAGATCTAATGAGTTATTTAGATCATGTAGGCGTACTAGATAGATTTTAATCATGCAGTATTTTACTTTTGCAGTACTGATCTTAATGTTTTATGTTACACCTTTTATATCATTGTCATAATTTTAAAACTATTTTGCGCAGGTTGAGTGTGCGGATTTTAGGCCACTCTACAGCCGCCCTTCCTTAAACCATTGTCAATGCCATATTTATAACCTGTCCTGGTGCTCGGTCATTGTAACCATCATCTGCACCAATATGAAGCAACATTTTATCACCTTGTGGCTGGTGCAGGATAGCCTTAGCTTCTTTTGCACCATTAAACCCTTTTAAGCCCTAACTCTTTCGACATGCGTTGTGGCACTCTTTCTCAGTATAGCTCTCTCCACCCGCGCTCTTAGCGGTTCCTTGCTGTGTGGATGCTTTCAAAGCTGGTTGCACGTTTTTGCACAGTGTGTCCAGAAGCCCCCTCTCACCGACCTCTCGAAGTGACAGCAGTTTGCATACCACTCCCGGTGTCTATCAGTGTTGTCGTGTGCCGGCACGCCGTAATCCCCACACTTGGTGAGTGGTAAACAGTGCTGTTCGTTAAAATAATTGTCAACAGACCGCGCACTCGGCGAGCCGGATGCAGTGTTGGTCGTTAAAGTAATGAGGAACGGACCGTAACTGTCCCTTTGAATTGTTACTAGGAGCAAGAGGTGATTGTCATCACTCCCCTCGCATTGAGACTGCGCGTCGCCGCACCACGACCGTCAACATGAGCTTTCCTCTAAAAGGCAAGGTCGCATGACCGAAGGCGCGGAGGGCTGGCACCCGGCTGCACCCGAGAGGAGCCTTTCGAGGAACCAGTTTGCTTACACCCGAACCTGCCTCGAGAAAGCAGTAGCAAGGTAGCATTACTGAGGCCACGGAGAGCTGGCGCCTGGCCGCTCCTGAGACGAGCCGTTCCAAGGAAACCATTTATTTTCACAGTCAAAATCACTTTGAGAGAGAGTTGCGCAGAGTGCCATGTACGTCTATTCTGCCCTATTGGCATATAAGCGGTAGAACGCAAGAGTACCTGTCTGAGAGTGGAATGCGTAGAAATAAGCAGATCAAATAAAAAGGTGTTCTGTGCTGTAATGGTGAACTCTTAATTGAAGATTAGAAAAGCTAGGTATTAGAAAGAGATCAACCTGATCGCAGAGACCAAAGTTCTTTTATTGAGAAGTCATGGGCGGTTACATAGCGTGCTCAAACAGCCCTCCATCAGCCCCTATGCACAGCCTACACAGTCTGCACATTTTCTGTTGCATTCTGCAGCGTTCCTATAGTAATAGAGTGGCACGCATCTGCTATCTTTAAACTTCAGTCTTATGAATGTTGTTGCTTTGGTGTAGACATTGTCTTGAATATATCCAAGTAGAAAGAAATCTGACAGTCAAATCTGGTGACCTAGCGGGCCAACCTGCAGGTCCAAGACAGCCGATTCATTTCTCGGGAAATTCTCGATCAAGCCACATTCGAGTCAGCCTGCAGCTGTGTGGAGGAGCTTCCCCGTCTTGCTGGACCCCGATATTCGCAAGCTGCGCTAGAGGAAGCTTGTACGTGAAGTCACTCTATGGGCCATTTAGTATTTCCCCTGATGTAGTGTTCAACGGTGAGTTTTGTCGAAAAATACTGGGCCAGTAATTTTCTCATCGTAAATGCCGCACCAAACACCGCACGTAGCGTTCCTACTGCAACAGTAAGTGAGGATTTGTAATGCTCCAGTAATGAATGTAGTGCTCCGTTGTGAATGTTCACTTGAGCATTGCGTGAAAAGCGGGCTTCATTGGGCCAGGTTCTGTTCTTCAGGAAGCTGGGACTACCTTCTGCCAGTTACAGAAATAAAGGTGGCTTTGAGAATCCATTCCAACTGCTGATGCCAGTGAACATGGTAAGGGTGAAGTCCTCCGCTCTTGAGTACGTGCCAAACACTACTGCTGGAAATGCTGGTCTCGCCACTAGTAGTGCACGCTTGCATGGGGATGGGCTGGCATGAAAGCAAGAATGTCTGCTCTACGAGACTCATTCACACCTAGTGTATGGCATAGCCAACAGGATCCTGAGCATGGGTTGTTTCTGCTTAGTTGATGCTACATCTGCATACGAAGCCGAGGCATTGGCATTTATTGAGGTAATCGAACGTGTTATTGCGGCAAGCTATGGCCAAATTCTGGCAATGTACAGTGACCACCTCTCGCTTCTCCACTCACTGGCATCTCCTCGGAATGGCAAGTGCCACATCGTTGAAATTCGTCATTTTATGAGCACCATCTCACGAATTGCACTGGTCTGCCTTTCATGTGCCTGGCCATGGTGGCATCTTTGGCAATGGCAAAAAGATTGCCAACTGCTTTTCGCAGGGTTGTGCTTGCTTCGGCCTCACCCATTGGTTGCAAGTTCCATTGAAGGTTGTATTTAACCAGTTCCACAAGGAACTGCTTCTCATGTGGACACGGCATTGGGACGAAGAGTTCGGCTCATCGCTGGGTTCAAGACCTCTAGGCAATACCACCACACTTCCCTTCACCTTTGCAGGTAACGTTACGGGACATGGGTGCTTCCCTCACTATTTCTGTAGGTTTAGCTTTATGAGGAAACCACACTGCGGTACATGCTGCAGTACATGCTGCATAGTTAGTCCCATGTCCTACACGCGTGCATTCTCACCAGGCCGTTCACAGATGAGATACAGCCACAAGCAGCGTACTGAGCTGGCTCCACGACAATGTGTCTGTGGAACTGGGCATTCTTGTTGCGTGTCATGCGGGCCATGAGCGACACAATCCCACCTTTACCATTACAACTGAAATGAACAGCCCTATGTTCTAGCCTCAGTCCAGCATCTGCATTTACCATCCCCATGCAACACTCTTTATGCTAACAAAATGCTGTCCTCAAGCGGTGTTCATGTCCCAACACAGTACCTGGGGGCTTGTAGTACAGGGCTTGCCCAGGGGCCAAACCGGCGAGGCCTTTGGGTCTCGGCGAGCCCTAGCCTCACAATCCCCCCCCCCCCCCCCTTTTGACACTCATTCATCGGGCAAAATATATGGTTTGCCTCTGCGGCTCCTGTTAGCTATTGCCAGCCTGGCCCCACTTTGTACTCCAGGCCACCTTCCAACGAGGCCGTTGCCAGCGTTACCACCCAAACCACATGCGGGAAACTCTTAACATTTTACCCACAAGGAAGTCCCTTCTGTGGCCAAGCTGCAATCCTGGCCAAAGCCTTCTTTCAGACTGCTAGTGGACATGTGTGATCTGTGTTGTTGCTCCTACTTTTCTGCTTTTTCTTCATGGTTCTTCCATTTCTCTTGCCTTCTACCTTTTGCTTTCTTGCCTTTTCTTTCCTCCCTTTCGCTTCATTTCATAAATCATTGGGCATGAATATGCCAAACCGTCTGTCTCATTCATCTACAAGCTCTGTGGGGTATCCATTCTACCTTTGTCGTGAGGATGCTAGAACATGACTGCTGCCCAGTTTATTTTTCATAATTGGCTCTTCCTCCAAATTTGCACTTTGGGTGGTATTTAAAAACCCCTTTATGGTTCATTGTCTTTAAACTAAGTATCATTCTGCAGTGCAGGTCCAAGCTTTTCCATAGTTTTTGTTGTTATTTTTATCCTACAAATCTGTATTTACGGGGGACCGTTTGTGCGGGTTTGTATGCCACAATGAAGCCGGTGGAGGATTAGTGTTGGACAAGCATTAGCGTCGTGTGTAGTCATCCGCACTAGGTAGAATAAAGGGCTTGGGACAACCCTGCAGGACTCCCATCGTCACCAACCGCTTGTGTAGTCGTCGAGTAGGTGTGACTCCGCCACATGGTGTGGTGTGCCTTTCAGTCGTCACATATAGCAGTCTTTACCGAGAGGAGCCACCAGCAGCAGGTCTGCAGCGCCACCCACTGCTCCAGGCCATAGATGGATGCCATAGTGTGCTCTGCCGGGACTGCTCAGTGTTAACGGTACCTCTCGTGATGTCGGCCATATCTACAGGGGCGTGGGCCAGTTCACGGCGCATGTCCCTGAGGGTGCGAGCTCTCCAGGCATGGCGTGACACAGCAGGACTCCTCCGTGCACGACGTGGCACTTCAGTATCCAACATAGCCCGCCAGCCATAGGTGAGCCGCTGCCCCTTACACCTCCTGCAGAGCTAGCACGTCATCTGCTGTTCAGGAAGTGAATGATAGGTCCGCATGTTGCCACCGCAGGGAGTTGGTTTTCCACTGGAGGACACTCGACAGGGTTTGCACAGGTCCTTAAAAACCTAGAAAACAGTTGAATTTGCAAATGTCATTTTCAAGGCCTCGAAAACACATGATGATGGCGGTGCTTGAAAGTGGTGCTTGAAAACCCTGAAATTCTGTCTGCAGGTACCGAAAGTCCCTAGATTTCTTTCCCTTCTTTGTTGCGTACTAACTATTTCAGCGGTACGAATCTCATTGGGTAAAGCTCATTTTCGGTAGCCTTGCTTTTCTAATGCATTTCAAGCGGATGAGCAGGGGGAGAAATGTGCATATTGTTCACTGAAAAGAGCGTGGCTAGCGTACATAAGCACACATGGCTTTGTAAATCTAAAGTTTGGAAGAACATGGTGGCACACGCCAGCTGTGCTTGATAGGGGCTAGGAGGGGAGCCAGTTGTCGCTGTGAAAAATCTAGCGAATTTAACGTCGTAGACTGCCCATTCAGCAACTGGTCACGTTGAGAGCTGTCGTGGGTCTCCTTCCTATCTGATGCAGTCTGATTTGGGTTTAGTCTTGCCTTTTTGTTTCCTACAGGGGCGCATTTTTCATCGGCGATAGACATTTTGAGACCGCTTGTTCACCACCTTCTGTTCACTTAATTGGAGCATGCTTTGGGCTGCACACACTGTACTGCGTGGACATAGTTGCGTGTGTGTGCAATGCCTGGGAAGTGCAGTTTTCAGCAATCGTGGCTTAGCCACATTGACAACAGACTGGGTCATGCCGGACCCAATGAGTTCACATCATGCTAGATGCACACTGTGTGGAAAAGTGTTTGATGTCTCATCAGTGGGAGAGTCTGCACTGAAGAGCCACCAGAAGAGGGCAAAGAACAAGGGTAGCATGAAAAATGCAGCAGGTAGCTGCGTGTGAAGTATGTGACACCCCGCGGCAGTGGCTAATCCGTTCGTGTGGTCCCAATGCAGTCTTCGGATTTGAATACCGCGTGCAAGGCCCACGATGCAGCGACAGAAGCCGAAATATTGTGGTCTTTGAAGGTTGTCACCTCCCATTAATCGTACAGTTCATCCGCACACACAGGTGATCTGTTCAAGAGAATGTTGCCCGACTGAAGTGAAGGCCTTCAAACGTGGGGAAAAGAAGTGTGCGTACCTTGCGTGTCATGGTTTGTGGCCTTTTGTATTGTCCGTTCATCGGGCAATCGTTTAGCGCGATTATTATGTCGTTTTGTTTGACGAGTCTGCGAATGATTAGCTCCATCAGCAAATGCATGTTCACATCAAGTTATCGGATGCATTTCAAAGAACGGCTACCAGGTACTTAATATTTGTTTTCATGGGTCATGCAATGGCAGATAACATCGAAGATGAATTGTTAAGGGCACAGCAGTCATTACCATTTGCAAAGGTTCTGCAAGTTTCTATGAATGGGCCAAATGTCAATTTGAAAATTTTAAGAGGCCTTCAGGAGCACCTGCAAGAAAACTATCAAGTACACTGTCTTGATTTGGGCACTTGCAGTCTGTACGTGATGTGCAAAATAGAGCATCGGGTATTCTTCGCAGACACCCAGCTAAGACAATTGTGCTAAGTTAAAAAAAGAGCACAACCATGACACATCTGCCGACGAACCGAAAAAGTCCCGGCGCGAAATGTCTCCTCCATCAACAGCCTGCAGATGCATGTGGGAGCAAGCAAAAAACATCTCAAAGGCAATTATATGGCTTGTATGATTCCCGTAATTCAAGTCCTGGCACTTAACACTCAAAGGACAAGAGAACACTGTTAACACTACTATACAATAATATCGAGCTTTGCCAACTACGCATATTCTTGTCCTATAAGAGCTCTGCTGAAAAAGTTGCTGGCCATTGGTTCATCAGACGAATTTCGTATAATGTCCCTCTTTCATTGTGAATGATGTGAAGCATGAACTGCTGTCTCTATAAAATACCATATACACATCTGAATTATGAAAATTATATTAACAAATAAAATACTGTAACAGTATTAAGAAGTACAGTGAATATTACAGTGTATGTGTAGAAACTGCATAAAGCAGTGGTAGTGCAAAGTGAAATACGGCCACTGCACCACACTGTAATTCCGGGTGTTGCGCCGCCTGTTTAATTGGGGCTCCAGAGCAATGGGGAAGTGGTCTGATCCCTCTGTCACCTGCTCGTTTCCACTCATAGTGCCAGCCGTCGTAAACGAGGGCGAGGTCGATGGCGCTCCTGCGCGCCCTGCGACGAATGCATGTTGGCTTGCGGGTGTTTAGGACAAGCAGGTCGGCTCTGTGAATGGCATCGAGTAGGTAGAACTGCATGTTTCGCCGCCCCGTTGAACTACTCCACTGGTGTGGTGCGCGTTAAAATCCCCACACAACACACACACTGAGAGGCGCAGGAGCGTAGAGCAGTCTCTACGGGTGAGGCCGCTTTCTGGGAGCGGCTTGGATGGTCTGCTGTTGTCCACTCTGTAATCTGGATGGTTGGCAGTCAGCATCTTCTTCATGCGCTGTCTGGAGAAGTCCGACTGCGCACGGCGCGGGTGAGTGGTACGGCAGATTGATGGTGTGCTGCTTTGGCGAGCGCATCCACCTCCTCATTGCCCCTGATGCCCACATGGGACGGGACCCAGTGGAAGGAGATGGATGCCCCTTTGGGGGGGGGGGGGGGCAGCAAGGGCAGCACATTTTGTCCGCAGCAGCGATGCTGTGAGTCCCGTAGGTCTTTGCTCGACGAAGATCTGGAGAGCTGGTCTGGAGTTGCGGAGGATGGCCACAGGTGATATTGGAGGCGATTCTGCGACCAGGTCTGCTGCCAGGTTGAGGCCAGCCAGCTTCGCCACGGTGGAACTTGCCCTGAAGGGCGGGCGGTATTGCCTGCTGTTGCTCGTCTCCGGTACGAGGCAGGCTGCAGCCACAGAACAGTCTTCAGGACGGAGATGTCCATGAAGATGAGCAGTCTGCTCCTCAGCTCCTCGTCAAGTTTGCATGCTGCGACCTGTTCGAGGGCTGCACTGGGGGTTCGGCGCTTGGAGACGCCCTACAGGGACAGGTGGACCTCCGGATGGATGGAAGGGATGGCACTGGGACTGGCCTGGCTTAAATGACCTCCTCGTAGAGGAGGCAGAGGCTGCCCATGCGGGACCGGGGCTGGTGGTGCAGCCGGTCAAGCAGTGCTGCCCCGTCTGGGGCTCAGTGAAGCCCGAGCTTGTTGTATTAGTGCTGGTTGCAGCAACTGTATTTCTATGAGGACTCGAGTGTAGAAATGCTTATTTATTTTCATTTCTAACAGTCGTAACATATGGGGCAATCACCTGGAAAATAACAAAGAAACCCGAGGAAATGCTATGGACTACTTAGTGTTAGTGTGCAGGGGGATGAAAAACCATAGGCGTAACTGCAATAAGAGACGGGAAGGCAGCAAAGTGGATCGCAGAAAGGGGGTAGCCAACATTCGGATATTACACGGGACAATGCACCTGGGTAGGTCATGTAGTGAGCAGATAGCCAGCTGTCCATTGGAGTGTCAGAATGGATACCATAAGACGGGAAGCACAGCGAAAGGCTGCAAAGTATTAGGCAGAGCAACAAAATTAACAATTTGGAGGCATACATAAACTGTAATCGGCTCATGCAGCATAGAGTGGGTTGGATATCGGTGGGATCAACATTCTTGGTGCGTAGAGTTCAGGGAGACTAAAGCACAGTCTCACAGTTTCCGACGACTTCTCGGGTCGCCCGTTGCTGGTTGGTGTGGCCGTCGAGGTGAGCGAGGGCAGGGGTGGCACAGCTGTTCTACCGGATGCGGTGCCTGCCTTTGCCAGCACGGCAATGTTTGCTCCCCGCTCAGCCCACGAGGACCACGGCCGACGGGACCACAGCATGACTCATGCGACGCACCAGGCCCACAGTGGGAATGACGGCGGGAGCTTTTTCTCTCGATCGTCGACCGGCCCGTCTCTTCGCTCCTCGCGCTCCACTGCAAGTTCTTCCCATGCTCCTTAGGTTTCGTTCTCTTTGCTGTGTTCTTTTTTTCCTGCTGCCGTGCCACCAGCCTTCAGTTACTCTTCCAGGTTGCACTGGTTTCTCGAGTTACATCACAGTGGACGGATGGGGGCATACGAATGGAAAAAAATATATATAAAAGGAAGCACTATTGTGTCCTTTCTTCATAGGTATGAAATTCTCGACATTCCTACGAGTTGTGACCTTTGGTGCCACACTCGCACCACTTGAGTACCCTGTACGTCGAGGCTGGCTCTGCACGGGCAGGCGACCTAAACGGCCTGTCCAAAGTCGCGAACGAGGCAGTTAATTATTCTTGATAATTGGTCTACGCCATCGCTTCTGTGGACATGGTAACCGTCGAACGCATACAGAGAGCGTCTTGGTTGTTTTGCTGCGTCGAGAAATTGCTGCTGTAAGGGCAAAAAAAAAAATGAGCATGATTACGACATATTTCCATAATGCATTAAGGCAAAAATTAATTCAAAAATTTACTGAAGCCACTGCACAAGAAAGAACTGAACACAGTTTGGTGAGACAAAAAAGGAATTCAGTATCGTGATGTGCAGCTACACTGCTACAATGAAAATATTCATGCGAGATAAAGGCTCTACCAGCATGTTTAAAATCAATACACATTCCTTTCAATGTCACATGTCTTGCCTTTTTATACATATACAGTGCGTATACCGTGTAGACACGGAATACGCATTGTATTTTCAGCGCCATGCAAACTTAAGTGGACCGACAACTGGGCAGAATGTGTGAGCGGACTATTGTGCATTTCGAAAGAACTTAAACTGTAGTGATGGAATCCAGCACCCTTTTATGATTTGAACAGGATTTGTATTTTGAAATTCAGCTTAAAAATTGCGGCAACTGAAATGTGGCGTAGCCTGGTAGACGCCTTGGTACTGCTATTTAGAGTCTTCGAATCGCCATGCGCCGCCTGCTGGTGTTCATACGACCGTAACTTTGCCTTAAAGTTGCAATCGACATATAAAAACGCACCTCTTTCCTACTATTTGCTTTCTACACAGAAAAAGAAGTCGATACCGAGAAGTGGCGCTGCCTTATCCGCAACAGAAAACCTCTTTTTAACCTCTGTGCATGCGCTCACTGGCTCTTAGGCATAGCGCGCATGCACTCTGGAGGCATAGCCTGGTGCGAACACAACCGACGGCTGTCAGCCACTGTTTGCAACATGTGTTGCATGCAAGACTCCAAGGCAAAAAATTATCAAAATATTTTTACACAGTTTTCCCTGTTGTCATTGCTTGGCTGGACACTGACCACTAAGCTTTCCATTGAAATAAAGAAAACAGGTACCTTAAAAATTGGTTGCCGGTCCCTTTAAAAAAGTGTGCCCTTTGCTGTCTAAAGCAAAAGTTGAGCATTGCCCGTGCAAGAAGAATAATCATCAGAAAGGGGCCAGTCAAATGCATCTCGGAAGCTGTCTACGAAATCCCTTTGTCATGTGGCCGGTCTTATATAGGTCAAACTGGCTGTTGCTTCATTGAACGCGCGCAGAAGCACAAGCGATCTTTGGGCACTCGCACGGGCAGTAATCTTGCCCTACACTGCAGAACTGTGACAGCATGAGCTGTTCTCATATAGAAAGAACAAAATTGCTTTGAAAGGCAAAATCTAGAACTGAAAGAGAGATTATCAAGGCTTTTTTCATCGTAACGACAGGAGATACTTGCATTAGTTCACCATCATTATCAAGAAGGGAAATAGATTTCTTAGACATGCACATCGGGACCATTCTGGGCTTGTAACACGCACCTGTCCACATTACCTTTACACAGCCTTGTGTAAGCTTATCTGTGCGACTGCTCATTGCCGGTCTGTATAGATGTTCTTTCTTCATGAAATAAACACAGTTGGAAGTCTGCGCTCAGTTTCTATGTCTCTGTGGTATCTTGTTCGTGCAGTTAAAACTTATTTGCTCAAATGAACAAACTAGCCCAACATCATGCCTTAGTTCAACGCACAGCCCACGGTAAGCACGACTGGTGATTCAAGTCTATATCAACCCAGATCAGCAAAAACAGACATGCAGTTCATTATGGTTGGCAGTCTTAGCACAGCAAACAAAATGTGGTGCAAGGACCCTCAACTGACAACCACGTGCTACAGATTGTGAATAAATGTATTTTGGGGGGGGGGGGGTCAATGGTTGCCTAACATCAGTTGTGCTCGTGCCTGCCTAACATGAATTGTCATTGCAGCGTTTGCTATCTGCTTTAGAACAGTAATAAACTTTGCATATACACTCCTTTGACTCAACAAGCATTGATCATCCCAATGGAAATATGCCAACAAGCGCAGCTTATGCTTCATTTTGATAAAAGCGATATCTGTGCTGTAACAAAAGCACTGCTGACGTCACAGCAAGCTACACTTTAGATGCCAGTGTTGTCAATGTACGAGGTAAAATAAGCATACAATATGCGACCACTGAAATTACGCAAGACGGACAGCTACTCGCCGAGTGCTTTGTATGAAATTGATTTCCACAATGTGGGGAATCTTCCAGAATTATGTATAGCCTATGTGCGTCAAGGTGCAAAATAACCACATGTACAGGAAAGTGCACGTTAATTAAATGTGTAGATTAACAAATAAGATTAACAAAACCTACTTCAGCGCAGCTGAAACCTCACTTTGAAACAGCAAGTGTGCCTTTTGAGTAGTCGCCAGTACAACATAAACGCACATTTGTATTTCTCTAAGCTAGAGCTGTTCTGACATGTTTAACAAATCCTATACATACATGCACATATGCATCATTATATAATACCTCCAAAGATCAAATCAGCTTACTGCTCCTTATAGGCATAACTTCAGGCTAAGTAACATTTCACCACAACACACTTCATATTTGTAGCTCAACTAGCCTTCCTCTGACGCTTCAAGTGTGGCACTGAAACAGCAGATTGCATAAGGTTTCCGTGCGGGAACTACAGCAAACTATTCTGATGTTTGTGCTTTCAGTACAAATTTGGCCTTCAATATGTGGTGAAACACCCACTGCAGTTTTTCATCAACAGTCGTTAGGATCCTGGTGCACGGTTAGTTAATACATACATATTGTAATGACAATAACCTCCGCCACAGCTTAGGCGCACGGGCGAAATGCCGATAGGGAGACAACGAGCAAGAATAGAATTAGAGGTGTCATTTTTCTTTTCCTGTCACCTTCGACAAGAAGGATGACTGGCTCAAACAACTTCTTCGCTTTCTCAACCACTTCCTCAGACACTTCACCGTCTGATATCGCTTGTTTCACTGACTCCATCTTTGCTTTGAATAATGTTGAGCTTGACACTCTTTTTGCCTCCTCTAGCTTTGCAATACTTTGCGCAATGTGGAGAGCCTGGCTTGCTTCAGGTGCTTCTTCAGGTGGGCTCTGGTCCTTATTGTCACTGCTTGATGTGTTGGCAATGACCACACAGTGAATGTGCTTGCATACCGTGAAGTGTATGAGGTACGCATGGCAAGTGCACATATAGCTATGTACGCACATACCACATTCCTTGCACCTCGGGGGACAGCAAGCATCATCCCTGAGTTTGGTCACTGTATAAGAGTGCCCTGCAGTAGTTTGAGACTGCACAGTCCATGTGCCATTATCGTAGAGTTTAGCACAGCCTGCCATTTCTATGCCAGTTCTGTGGTATTTTTCAATTAAACTCAACTTCTTGCCCTTTGCTCCTTTTACCATCTGGATTGTCCTCTTCATGAGAAAATGATACAAGTCCATGAGGGCAGAAATTAGTTTGTCAACTCGCTTATTCTTCTTTCCCTCCAACATGCTATGCTTCAGTGTCCTGTGCATACTCTCAAGGTGCATATTTGTGTTGATACCTGCCCTTGCTCTAAAGCAGTAAGCCCACTCTTGTGCTCTGACTGCACAGTTGTCCTTGAAGTACTTGATAAAATCAGTCAATTTTTCTTCTTTGATGGTAAGGAATTGATGAAGGTACCTTGCAAATTCTTCTTTGTCAAGATCCTCTAAAAGCAGTCTTGCATTGTGGTAGACATCTGACCTCAGCTGCTTCTCTACACACTCGTGTATTTTCCTCTGCCAGTTCTTATCCACATGCCAGGTGCAGAGAAGTTTTTGTTGAGGGGCACCCATGACTGATGACCATGCCTTATAAAACTGCGAGCCATGACCAGACATAAAAGTTCTAGCAACCACATTTTTGTTCATGGCAGACTCGAGATCTAAAAAAAGCTGTCAGGTTCTGCCCATTCATCCTGTTGCAGATGAAATAAGCTATAGGTATACCTGATCCCACTTCATCTAGCACCAGAAGAGTGGTCAGCTTAAACTGGTACCCTGTGGTTCCATGTGTCAAGACACACAGTTACAGTGCCCAATTCTTCTAAAAGCTTTTTCTGGGGCTCTGTCATCAAAGCAGTCACTTGTGCTGAAAGTACCACTCGGGCCCACTGAGCCCTGTACCTTATACAGGCAGACAAGAGTTTCACCTTTGTCTTTCATTGCTTGCACCCACATATCTACACTAAAAGCATCATTGGGGTGACACTGTTAATAAGCAGCAATGTGTAACTGCCGCTTGATGTGCAGAGTTGAGCGCTCTGCCAAGTGCGCTGGCCTCAGTTTGCATGAAACAGATGTCCTCATTTTACTTAGTATGGTTTTCACAGGCACACCCGCTCAAGGTCCTCTGCTATGGTGACCCTTTCTTTATCCCTCATCCTCAAGTGCTGAATTTCTACTTTGTGGCCTTAATGCATTTTTTGGTACCTACAGTTATGGTTACATTTTCAGGTGTCGAACTCAGAGTGATCTTTTCCTTCGTCGCAGTAATAAATGAAAGACATACCTTACCAGACTTGCAAGTTCCCTGACTTTTCTCGCGACGATTACTGTGACTTGCCTTTGGCCTAGCCACTCGTGATCTATTACAGTAATACTGGCTCCTAACTTCCCCATTGGCCAGCTTTTTGGGAGCTGTATGGAGTACAAACCAGCAGTTCTCAGTTGACTCTTCCTGTGCTTTCCATTCAAGAAATTCTGTAATGCAATAGAGAAACACAGAGAACAAACCAATAAGAACACGTTAAAGGTTTTGGACACAGATCAATTCCAAATGGTTTTATTTTAACAAACGCTACTCGTGCCATTCAGTTACCCTTTATAGCAGTTGAGACGTCAAAAGTGTGGCTTATTCGTTCTTTGTTGCAAATGTTTATTGCTACAGCAAGCAATATTCATATATTCTTGAAATATATCTTGGGACTGTGTTCATACTTCCGTCGCTTTATTAATCGGTTTGCTGACGTTGCTTACCCACTGACATGCCTTCTGCGGAAAGATGAACCGTTCCACTGGACTGCAGAGTGCGACGCTTCTTTTCGGCAGCTCAAGTTTCTTTTGACGTCACAACCACTTCTACGGCACTTTGACTCCTCAGCACCGACCGAAGTTCACACAGATGCTAGCGGTGTGGGTATCGGTGCCGTACTCGTCCAGCGACACGCTGAGAAAGAACACGTTATCGCTTATGCCAGCCGCTCACTAAGCAAGCCTGAGTGTAACTACACCGTAACCGAGCAGGAATGCCTTGCCGTCGTCTTTGCAGTCCAGAGGTTTCGTTCTTACTTATACGGTCGACACTTCAAGATTGTTACGGACCACCACTCCCTCTGCTGGCTTGTAAGTCTGCGCGATCCATCTGGCCGACTTGCACGCTGGGCCCTCAGACTACAAGAGTACGACTTCGCTGTATCGTACAAGACTGGCCGGCGTCACGCTGATGCAGATTGCCTTTCGAGGATGCCACTGCCGTCCACAGACTGCGATGCGGACAGTTTTGACAACTACCTGGCTGCCCTCACACCTGCTTTCCACAAGCACCGTGACAATATATTCTTGGCAGATAATTTACACAATCTGCTGTTTTGGTTTCTGGGTTCCAAGTTAGACAGCAATGTCGCTGTCTAGCAAACAGTGTTCCCACCCACAAAGCTGCGATGCACTCTGCTACGGCATCTAGTTTCATGCACATATGCAAATTGGGGCACCAAAAGCTTGTGTAGCCAGCTAGGTTCTTGCGTTCTATTGTTTACGTGCATTCTGTTTACCAGGAACTGCCGGGAAGAATACAAAAGAATGTCATTCTAAGTCGCTCTATGTAGTGCGATGACACTAAAACTTCCTTGCGGTCCCGACAGTGATGTCGGCGTCAGCTGCTCTGGGGATAGTGAGAACTAACATTTAGGCACTCTTTAGGAGCGAGTTAAAATGCATTTTAAACGTTTGCTGTGCCCAACACTAAGTGGTGAGGGTCCTTGCATACAGGGAAGCTTACGGCAGGCTCTTTATAGCCTAAAAATTTAACGTTTCAACCGCTTTAAAGGGGCCGTGAAACACTTTCTGAAATTCTGCATGAAGTTTATATTCGGAATCCTGGCCATCTAACATAAAATACTTTCTTTCAGGAGGGCAATCACGCTAATGTCCTAAATTATAAAGATGCAAGTTGTTACAAGCCAAAATCAGCACAATGTCCAGGACTATGTATAAGCTGTGTTGTGGAACCTTCATCGGGGAACCTTCATCTCGAAGTCAGCGCTTCCCTACATTTTCACCTTGTCTCTCCTACTTTTTGCCATTAAATCCAGCAGCTCACAGAACACTAGCTAGTTCAACAATGTAATGGTGCACGCATGAATTTCCCACAATGTGCCATATTATTGTGGCGCAGTGCTGTAAAGCAGTAGCTGGAAGTACAGTCCTCAATTGGTATCTCCGCCACATCACAAACATGTCCAAGACATTTAGGTGAAGATGACACCATGGTGTGAGGCACAGCGCATATAACATGCAGTTGACAAGCAAAGCCTTCCTGTCGATTAAACCTTTGTGGCATAATGAGAGATATGTGTCAACTTCTACACAAATAAGCTTCCTCCACTATTGCCAGTCACAATCAGCACAATGTTATTCTGCTGCCACCTATTATAAACATTCAGGAACCCAACAAAAGGATAGTCTGTACGCTTGCAATGTGTAGCCTGAGCAGTGCGTTCAGCCAAAATTTGTTTTGCAGATTAGAATTATTGTCCTACTGCATGAAAGGAAGCTAAGTTTTAAGGTTTGTGGCAAGATTTTCCTTTTCTGGGTTTGAGAGGGGCAATTAAGAGCTTGCGACTAAGAGTTCTGTTTCTAAATTGCACCAGTAGACGAGGCAATTCGCAAAGCCCAGATATACAACAGCCATCTGCAGATATTTTTCTAAGGCAATTGCTCGATGCTAAAGGACACCATGGAGTTGTTGGCAGTCCTTTTTATGACTGATAGGTCAGTAGGGTATAGATAAAGGCTGTGACAGGGATCTTATCCCTGAATTATGGGCAATCTGAGCACAAAAAAAAGCCGGGGCCATACCCAACTGTGAAGGTAGTGGGTGACCAGAGGAGCTGACGAGCACACTTAGATATTTGCTTCCATCGGCACTCTTCGTAAGTGTGCCGCTCCTCAGGCGTTCTCACAACTGCGTGGTCAACCCATACTTGCCAAGCATGACCATGCCAACAGGGAGGGCTTAGACTGGACTGACATAGCAAAACATGTAAAGCGTATATGTATATGTATGAAAACGTATATGTGAAGAGGTTGACATATGCCAACTCTAAGGAGCCTGGCACAGTAAAACAGCAGACTGTGTTCGCAAGCTAGTAGGTCCTCCAGAAGCCTACGCAGGGTATAACCTCAACTCGCCGAACTCCTGGTACTTCAAAATTAACTTTAGCTGAAAGTACTACCTGAAAGTACTACCTGCTCAGGGCTTTATTGTGAGAAATTTGAAGGGATTTAAAGTTGCTGCTCTCATGAAAGTACGGGACAGTGTTTCCCACTTTTCAAACACATAATGGGTCCATGGAAACGCACCCATTATAGGTCCATTTGTTCTTAATCTGTCATTAATCCTTAATCTGTGTAGCCGAGGTGTCTGGCACATTAGCACACAGTTCACGGCGCCGGCTGTTGAAGTGGGGCTCCAGAACAATGGGAAAGTGGTCGGATCCCTGCATGTCGCCGGCACGCTTCCACTCGTAATGGCAGCCATCCGATACAAGTGAAAGGTCGATGGCGCTCTTGCGAGCTCCGCGACGAAGGAATGTCGGCTTGCCGGTGTTCAGGACAAACAGGCCGGCCCTATGGATGGCGTCAAGTTTTCTGCGCGGGGTGGTTTGCGCAGAGACCCAGGTGGTGTGGTTACCCAGGCGGAGAAGCCTTGCGCATCGTGTTTTGACTACGCTTGCGGCGCGTCCGTTTTTTGGTCACGAGGGTGAACGGCTGTTCGCCGTCCCCTTCGCCTCCGCCCTCCGAAGCAGGCTCGCTTGAGGCGGGCTCGCTCGGCGCGGCTGAAGCCGGTGCTGCGGGAGTGGACAGAGTGGCCTCAACTAACTCCAACACACCCTCTCCCTTCTTCGCTGCTTCCTCGACTGCTCCTGGAAGCGCGGGGGTTGCAGTCGGCTTTTCTGCCTCTCCTCCGGTCGTGTCGATAGTGGTGGAAGCTGCCGCGGCGCTTGCACTACCTTTGCCCTCCGTGGCTGCCATCGTAAGACGAGCCGTCATAGACGAGTACGTCCTAGCCCGGCATGCGCTCACAGCATGATCGCCCCCCGCAACGCCTGCACGCCGCATCGCATTCGGCGTGGCCGAACCCGGCGCAGCGCGGCGTGGTGCACGCGTCCGCGTGGTGACCTGCGAGGTTGCATCTGCGACACAGACGCACCTGTCACGAATTACCGCCGGAGAAGATCTCGGAGGGTTGTACTACCGAGCGTGGAAGAGGGAGTGAGAGACGCTTGACGACAGTAGCGTTTTGTCACAGCAAACCAAACTTTTATCCCACGGCAAACCTAAAAATGAACAAATATATACAAGCCAAAAATATAATCAACACAGAGATGCTTACTAATCTAAATTAATGATGGGGTTAAGTCTCAATTTGGCGTATTGCTTAGTCCTGAGTCTGGCCACTGTGGCCTCGCCGACGCCGACGCGATGAACACATGGAAAGTTCTTACGTTGCGGGCGCGGTCCCCACTCGTCGTCACCAAGTCCGCTGCCGGTGTAGAGACTCGTCGGGAGGAAGTCGTCGCTGTCCTTTACGACGGCTAGAAGAGACCGCTTGCTTCCGAAGCCGTCGCCCCGTCTCCACTGATGACGTGGCCTGACCAAGGGTTAGGCCTAGCCGCCAGGCTAAGTACGAGTACGGTCCCCCGCTCGCAGTGGTGACGTGTCGCGCTGGTGAATTTCTGCTGGCCGACCTTCGAAGGGGGAGTGTTGGCGGCGCGTCCGGAACCCTCGGCTGCAGCACCTCCGCGGAGCCTCGCTCGAATCTTGGCCGAGGTCTACAGCTACGCCCCGGAGTACCAGCGTCTCGGGCTCCCGAGCTGAACGCCCGCCGTTCCCGTCGACAGAGCGAAGCTGCCGATGCGTCCTTCTTCGGCCGTAGCCAAGCAGACAATCCCCCTGCTCAGCGCTGCTGCGCCCTTTTCATGCCTCGTTTCACGCGCCACGAGCGCACGTGCTGCTTCATCGGCGGACGGTCTTCGCCGTCGTCGTCGTCTGCTCTGCGCCGCCTCCCTTTGACTCATGACATGGGCCCATCTTTTCAGGAGTTTTTTCCCTGAAAAAACTCCCACTGCCGATCCTTTGCGGGTGGTGACTGTGACTCTGCTGTGGCATGGGTGCTGCTTGTGTTGACGTAGTATGCACCTCACTTCACTGTCTCACACAATACACTACACACACTACCTCTTTCGCACACTGCGCACACTGTTCACCACATTTGAGAGTTCACTGAGTTCACACACTCATGTCTGGCCGCTAGTCCGGCTCGCGTTATGCTCTTGTTTTCCAATCGCCCGACTCATGAAATCCGCCCCCACATTTTGCCTTCCTTTAATGTATTGTATGTGGAAGCAGTATTCCTGCAAGGTGAGACTCCACCTCATTATGCGACCATTAGTTAGCTTGGCTTTGCTCAAAAACTCTAGCGGTTGGTGGTCTGTTTGCACCCTAAATTGTTTGCCGAAAAGATATATGTGGAACTTTTTCACTGCCCACACCAGTGCTAGACACTCTTTCTCTATTGTTGAGTAACTTCTTTCTGCCTTGTTCAGTGTCCTACTAGCATAAAATACCGGGTGGAGCTTCCCATCTTTTTCTTGCAGTAGTACTGCTCCCAATGCCTTATCAGACGCGTCCGTGCGTAGCACGAATTCCTTTTGTACGTCTGGTGCTAACAGCACCGGCGGAAGTGCCAGGCTTTTCTTGAGCAACTCAAATGCCTTTTGTTGGCGATCTCCCCACACCACTAAGTTGCTTGCTCCTTTTTTAGTTAGCTCTATTAATGGCCCTGCTACTTCAGAATATTGTGGGATAAACTCTCTGTAAAATCCTGTCAGCCCCAGAAACGACTGCACTTGTTTCTTAGTTCTTGGCCTATCCACTGCTTGAATCTTATCAAGTGTATCTCCCCTTGGTTCTACCTGGCCCATTCCTATCTTGTGTCCCAAGAATTCCACGGCTCCGAATCCTAACTCACATTTGATGGGTTTTATCGTCAATCCTGCTTCCTTGATTCTTGCTAACAAGGTTTCCAAAGCCCGTAGATGTTCCTCCCACGTGTCAGTGGCCACTAGGATGTCATCAATATAATGCTCAACGTGGGGCACACCATTTAGGACTCGTCTCATCAGTCTTGTGAACACGGCTGCTGCTGTCTTTAATCCGAACGGCATATACTTAAATTGGAACAACCCTTTCGAACAAGAGAACGCAGTCTTCTCCTTGGACGTTTCCTCCATGGGTATTTGCCAATACCCTTTCGAAAGGTCAAGTTTCGAGAAATATCTCTTCTTCGCCACCCTTGCTACCACCACGTCTATTCTGGGTATTGGTTCTGCATCTGTTTTCAGCACATTATTGAGACGCCTGAAATCTACGCATACCCTATTCGAACCATCTGCCTTTCGTACCACTACTAAGGGCGCGTTATAGGGAGAGTTAGCCCTTTCTATGATGCCTTGTTTCAACATCTCATCGACCTCCCTTTCAATGGCCTCTCGCATTGCAAGCGGCAGCGGGTACTGTTTTACGTGGACTGGTTCCTCCGTTAAACACTGTAGTCTACACTGCACTACTTCTGTCCGTCCAGGGAGATCCGAAAACACTTCTTCGAACTTGTGAATTACCCCTTTTAATTCCTCCACTTGTGTAGCCTGTAGGTCTGGGTTCCACATAACGCTTTCTACCCCCATGGTCTTCTTATCATTATACGTTTGGACCTGCCCGTGGTCTGCACCCTCTGCTATTACCGTACATACCCTGTGCTTCTCCACATCTTTCCCTTCTATTTCTTTTCTTTCTTCGTATTTCTTTAACATGTTTATGTGGAACACTTTCTTACGATCCTGGACTGCAATTTCATAGTCTAATTCGTTCTTCTTTTGAGTCACAGTGAAAGGTCCCTTCCATTGCATCAGCAGTTTATTATTCTCCGTTGGTAGTAGCACCAGTACCTTGTCTCCCATTTCTAGTTTTCGGGGAACTGTTTTTCGGTCGTAATAGTTCTTCTGTATCTGTTTGGCTTGCTCCAACTTCTCATGAGCCAATTTACAGGTTTCCTCCAATCTGTTCCTAAGCTCTAGTACGTAAGTGTATGTACTCTTTTCCTCACTGCCCAATTGATCCTTGGACCATAGCTCCTTTAATATGGTTAGTGGTCCTCTGACTGCTCTCCCGTATATCATCTCGAATGGGGAGAATCCTATGCTTGCTTGTGGCACCTCTCGGTATGCAAACAAAAGTGCTGGCATGTACCTATCCCAATCTTTTGGCCTTTCTTGACACATCATCTTAATCATCGTTTTCAGTGTTCCATTAAACCTCTCTACCAATCCGTTAGCCATTGGGTGATATGGGGTTGTTAACTTTTGCTCTATAGATAACAGCCGGTTCACCTCTTTCATGAGCTCCGATGTAAAATTTGATCCCCGGTCACTCAAAATTTCCCTAGGGACACCATACCGAGCAAACATCTCTAACAACGCTTCCGCCACTTGAATGGTGTCCACTGTCTTTAATGCCACCGCATCGGGGTACCTAGTGGCTACGTCCACCAACGTGAGTACATATCTGTTCCCTCTCCCGGACACGGGACTGATGGGCCCTATAATATCAATCGCTACTCGGTGAAATGGTAGCTCGACCATGGGCGTCCTTCCTAGTGGTGCCTTTCGTACACGACCCTTGGCCGTCGTCTTTTGGCACACATCACATGACCTGACGTATCTTCTCACATCACTTTGTACCCCAACCCAAAAGAACTCTTCTGTAATTCTTTCCAATGTGTTCTTTATTCCTTGGTGTCCTGCCATTACACTATCGTGCCCTATCTTTAATACTGTCTCTCTCAGCTCCTTAGGAACCATCAACTGTTGCACTTCCCTGCCTGAACTAAATACGCACTTGCGGTACAATAGGTTGTTCTTCTTGATAAACTCCACTATGGTTTTGCTCCTTTCCCTTTGTGATACTTCGCCCATTTTCTGTTCACATCTCCGTATTGATTCGTCTTGGTCCTGTAATTCTTTGAATTCCGCTGCGGTTATACTCAATCCATCAATGGTCGTGACCTTTAGTGCTGTCAGGGGCTTGGCAGCCTTTCTACCCGCACGTGTTTGTACTGCAGCCGCTACATCTGTCTCCGGTTCTCCCCCTTTTCGTACTTCTAAATATTCCCCGTTTTCTGCCTCCTTCTCTGTTCTCTTCCAAGTGGGGTCTGGGTCATCTGCCTTCCTCACCCCTGGTACATTTCCCAGAATCAAGTCATACAGGGGATCTTCTACACACCTAGCGGTGACCAATCCTGTGAAAAAGGGTGTCGATACGTGGATCTGTGCCTCGGGCAAGTATTTAACAGACCGGTCTACCAATATGACTGGTTTAAAGTACCCGGTCATGTTCTCTGGTGGCACTAAACTCTTCCTGACTAACACGGTATTGGCCCCCGTATCTCTCAGTACTGTAACCGGGTGTCCTTGCACTTCTCCTTCTACCACGTGTGCGTCTCCCTCTCGCTGTTCATCCTCCTTAGACCTCACCATACATGCGGTTTTGTCCGTGGGTCTAGATCTACATTCATCTGCCCTGTGGCCTCTCTTATGGCACAGCTGGCAAACCACTGCTGGCTCTTGGCCACCACCCCTGACTTGGCAGTTTACTGCTTCGTGCCCCAGCTGGTGACACAGAAAACATCTCTGGGGTGCCCTTTGGCTACTACTTGGCCCTTGATTCTTCATCTCCCCCCCTGCATTCCTGGGCAGATCTTTGTCACACCTCCCTAGATTCTTCAACCCTTGCGCCTCAACAAACTGGTCTGAATGTTCGGCCATTTCCTCTACTGTTTGTAGTTTCCTCTCTTTGAGAAATATCGCCAAACTATTGCTGCATCTAGCCAGATATTGCTCACCAACAACCTTGTCGCGAACTCCTTCATACGTCTTGTCTGTCTCAGACAACTCTATCCACCTCTCAAAATAATTAGTGAGGCGACACGCAAACTGCTTGCCTGTTTCGGAATCTTCCGGTTTACATGACCTGAACTTCTCCCGGAAACCTTCGGCGGTCAACCGGAACCTCTGCAATAAAGCTTTCTTGACCTTGTCATAGTCCAATGACTCTTCTGCCGTCATACGTCCGAACACACTCAATGCTTCTCCCACTAAACACAGGCTTAAGGCGCTAGCCCACTCGCTCCTTGCCCAGCCTTGCCCGACCGCTATCCGCTCGAAGCGATGTAAATATGCATCTAAATCGTCCCTCCGCTCATCAAAAGGAGCCATCAATTTCCTGGGGCAAATCTGCTTTGGCCTGGGCGAAGGAGGGCCGGATGACGCCGATCTCGGTGAACTCGAGCCAGTGCGAGAGCCTACGCCTATCTCAGCTAACCTTATCTTTAGCTCTAGAATTTCTTTTTCCCGCTCATGTTGTTCATCGCGTTCCTGCCTAGCGCGTTCAAAGAACGCCATCGCCTCCTCCTTAGACATGTTCAAATCTTTCACTATTGCCGCCAAACGTTCCCAATCCGCCATCTTCGCAACCCCCGACGATCATTCGTGACTGGGCCTGGAGATGTTAAATCCTGGCAGGCTCGCCAATTTATGTCACGAATTACCGCCGGAGAAGATCTCGGAGGGTTGTACTACCGAGCGTGGAAGAGGGAGTGAGAGACGCTTGACGACAGTAGCGTTTTGTCACAGCAAACCAAACTTTTATCCCACGGCAAACCTAAAAATGAACAAAATATATACAAGCCAAAAATATAATCAACACAGAGATGCTTACTAATCTAAATTAATGATGGGGTTAAGTCTCAATTTGGCGTATTGCTTAGTCCTGAGTCTGGCCACTGTGGCCTCGCCGACGCCGACGCGATGAACACATGGAAAGTTCTTACGTTGCGGGCGCGGTCCCCACTCGTCGTCACCAAGTTCGCTGCCGGTGTAGAGACTCGTCGGGAGGAAGTCGTCGCTGTCCTTTACGACGGCTAGAAGAGACCGCTTGCTTCCGAAGCCGTCGCCCCGTCTCCACTGATGACGTGGCCTGACCAAGGGTTAGGCCTAGCCGCCAGGCTAAGTACGAGTACGGTCCCCCGCTCGCAGTGGTGACGCGTCGCGCTGGTGAATTTCTGCTGGCCGACCTTCGAAGGGGGAGTGTTGGCGGCGCGTCCGGAACCCTCGGCTGCAGCACCTCCGCGGAGCCTCGCTCGAATCTTGGCCGAGGTCTACAGCTACGCCCCGGAGTACCAGCGTCTCGGGCTCCCGAGCTGAACGCCCGCCGTTCCCGTCGACAGAGCGAAGCTGCCGATGCGTCCTTCTTCGGCCGTAGCCAAGCAGACAATCCCCCTGCTCAGCGCTGCTGCGCCCTTTTCATGCCTCGTTTCACGCGCCACGAGCGCACGTGCTGCTTCATCGGTGGACGGTCTTCGCCGTCGTCGTCGTCTGCTCTGCGCCGCCTCCCTTTGACTCATGACAGCACCACACCTTCGTATTCGCACTGAGCGAACCGTCCATCAGCCTTCAAAAGGTTGGGCACGGGACAGTTCATCTCCATGCGAACACGGAGAATTCCGCTGGGAACCAGCACGAAATCTTTCACTGATTCATGCTGCACCCCCAACACCTTTCCGTACGCGCCTAGCTCTCGAATGAGAGCCTGCTCGCTGTCTTGGCAGGGGTAGCCGAGCACGCAGACAATTTTTGTCCGCACTCCACGATATTCAAACTTGATCTCTGTTTCCTTAACCTTAAGCACAGGCTCAGCTAGAAAGCGATCTACCATTGCCTTGGTCCTAAACACAAACGCAAGTCAGTCTGTGCAAAGCGCTTGACAAGCTCTTTACACAAGTCGGTGTTGGTCGTGCCACGTGGGGCGCAACCGAAGAATGGGAGTGGGTGGACACTCGGGGCGACCATCGTGTCGAGCTGCCACGTGGCTCCCTTTATCCAAAAAGGGGTTAGGCTATACCTTAGTCGTCGCCTAGTGGATAGCTAGTTCGAACGCCCCAAAGCCAAAATGAGAGAATAGCAAAAGAGGAGCCTGTACCAAGGGCCCTCGTAATCCAAACGGGTGTCGCACGATGGACCACGTGTTTGCCGATCCTCACGCTGTCATGCCGGCTTTCTTCACGGCTTCACGCGGACAATTTTTGTCCGCACTCCACGGTATTCGAACTTTATTTCGGTCTCCTTAACCTTAAGCACGGGATCAGCTAGAAAGCGATCTACGATAGCCTTAGTCCTGAACACAATCTCGAAACGGCCGGCTCCGAAGTCTTGGACGGCGCGCAAGTCAGTCTGTGCAAAGCGCTTGACAAGCTCTTTACACAAGTCAGGGTTGGTCGTGCCACGTGGGGCATGAGCAAAGAAGGTAAGCGGTTGGATTCGCGACGGGGCGACCATCGTGGCGAGCTGCCACATGGCTCCCTTTATCCAAAGAGGGGGTTAGTCTATACCGCCGTCGCCTAATGTATAGCTAACATACTCTAACGCCCCACAGCCAAAAAAGGGAAAGCAACAGAAAAGCCGCCGGTCACTCACCAGCCACGAGGCGGGTCACGGTGACCTCGGGCCTCGAAGGAAGTGTGAAGAAATCCAACGATTGCCAGACAGGAAGAACCACGTGTTTCCACGAGAATCGGCCTTGCCAGCGCCAAGTTAAAGAAAAAGGGTGTGAGGATGGTGCCTTGGGGGACACCCGCGACGGAGCGAGAACCTCGCTGAGCTCCGTTACGAGGCGGACTCGGAGGGAGCGGCTGGAAAGGATTTCCTTGATGAACGCGGATGTGCGGCCGCACACACCTACATGACTGAGAGCGTCCAGAATGGATGCATGTGGCAAGGCAGTCACTTTGCACATCGAGGAGAACAAGGCAGGCCGCCTCACCGTCGCTGATGGCTTGCTCTAGGGTAGTCACCACGTCCGCGAGGGCCGTGGAATGGCAGGCACGGAACCCACTCTTTTCAGGTGTGAGGTAGTTGCATGCAGTGGCAATCCAATCAAGCCGCCGTAGCGCTATGGCCTCAGTGGACTTCCCCACTGCCGAGGCGAGGGAAACGGGGCGGTAGGATGATGGCTCTGATGTAGGCTTGCCTCTCTTCTGCACAGGGACGACGATCGCCTCTTTCCACGCTGTAGGTAGCACGCCAGTGCGCCACGCATGGTTGAATGACTCAAGGAGTCGCAGGAAGCTGGCTGTTGTCCAGGTTCGTGAGTGCTTGGTATGTAATAAATACCATCTGCCCCGGGAGCGGACCGGCGCTTGTAGCGGCGGAGGACGAGCGTGAGCTTGCTGATGGTGAAATCCGCCGTGCACTGCGCGCGGTTTTCAACGAGAATTCCCTCAGTTGGAAAAAAACGCTCCGGGGCGAAAAGCGCTGGTCTGCTGCACTCTGGAATCTCCGGTAGTCCTGGTGGTGGTGGCGCAAGGGTGGGAGGGGCGAATCGATCGGCGAGCTCCTTCGTCGTGATGCCCATCCCCACAGCGATGGAAAGTGCCGGGAAGTGCGGCTCTCGTGGATGAAGCATGGCCGTGAAGATGCACCATGCTTTGGCATCGTTGCGGGGGTCATCCAACGAGTAGCACAGCCCGTCCCAGCTCTCGTCCTGGCGATGATATCCGGCGCCGGGTGGCCCCCGGGTACGGAATATCGCACCGTCGCGGCAGTCACGCACTTGGAAAGGGTGGCCACGTAATCCGAAGTGTTCAGGGTTCGTGAGATTGTCTACCTGTGCTGGGTTCCGCGTCACCAGCTGCTTCTTCGTAGAGGTATTTTCAGTAATACCTAATTGTATCTTCCCGTGTCATCGTAGTCTCCATCCTCCCAAATGATGCTTTGAAAGAATATGCTCTTTTTTATTTAATTAGCTGCTATTTTATATGATGTAGCGAAGGGATTCTCTTTGTGCTTACCGCGATATTCCTTCCAGAAGTTGCATTTTGCCTCTTCTAAATTTGCTTAAAATTTAAGTCCTGAAAGATAATCTTTTTTTATCTCTCATGTCGCTGCTGCACCTTTGATACCTCCTTGTTAACACACGAAATTTTTTCCTCTGTATTTCTAGGCTAGGGTTCCACCAGGGTTTTTGCTTTCCTTTATGCGTGACGTTTTTTTAAAATTGTTTAACCAATTGATCAATTTTGTAATAAAAATGTTCAAGGATATATTTGAGTTTCCCGCTCCCGCGGAGCTTTTCCTCCGCCTTTCGGAGCATCCATTCGTCGCCCGCAAGTGCTTTGAGTACTCTGATTTCCCCCACTGCAGTGAGGTGCTTCTGGTTTTAGACGCAAAGCAGCTTGTGGTCAGGGCTATGTCACTCCCTCCATCCATACATCAGCCGTGTGGCGTCCACACCCTGCGCATGCTCCTCCCCCTCCTCTCCCTGTCTCATTTCCTCTCCTCTCGGCATTCCTCCTCTCCGAACGGCGCGCAGTTGACTATGGAAATGCTCTTTCTTCGATGAATGCTTTACCAGCTCACAACGAACGAGAACGTGCCCCCACCCGCGAGAGAATTTTGACGCAGGCAGCGTCTGCTAGCATCAAACCGATGCAAACTCAGTGTGCACCTCCCGTGCTGCTTCGCATCGCCTCATGGTCTCCTTTGGCGGAAGATGGTGTAAATTTTTTGGCTCTACCTTAATATTTCAATTTTGATGTATCTCTGCTTCACTCTCGCTGTTGTAATCTAAAGCTTCCCAGCGTTTTATGTGCGACTGGGATTGTTCGGTCAATCCAGCTGCGACCATTGACTGTTTCAATGTTGGTATTCATATTAGGCTGTTTACTAAGGACAGATGGTTCCTGCTCAAGAATTCAAATATTCCCCCCCCCCTCCCCTGTCGGTTAGGTTGCCTCCCCAGGCGTTATTTTTTGCATTAAGATCCCCCACAATTAAAACCTTTGCAGCTGCTTCTGTTGATGTAAGAAAGTTTTCTATATCCAGTAGTTCGGGCATGATGTTTCCTTGACGTGGAAGATAGCCGTTTATGACTGTGATCTCAATGTTATTCCAGGAAAGTTTGGTTATAAGTATTCTTTGCTGAATTATTATAGGAAAAATGGTTATTTTATCATTGTGGATTATTGGTTGCTACTTTCAGATTTTCTGAATGTTGAATTACTCGTGTTCGTAATGGGAATCCAATCACTGTTCTTTATGCTATAGGGTTCGCAGTTTTCGCAAGTTTTCGTGGCATTAAGTGCGCGACCCAAGTTGATCTGTATGGCAGTAAGCATTTCCATGTTGTAGCCACTGGTCGATACAGGAAGCAGAAGCAGTAAAAGTTAGAAAAAAGACCAAAATGTTAACTAGATAAGAAAATAATAATAAAAATAAACCTGTAGTAAATGTTAATATAGAAAGAAGAGAGAAACGAAATCAAAGAAAAAAGTAGAAATAATATAAATTGGTTAATTTACAGGAGCGAGAGAAGTTGTTGCGTCCCTTTGTGACTGTGCCTCCCTGAATACGGGACAGTCATGATTGAGGAAAGAATGCGCGCTGTTAGCTCGCCGGAGTTCCTTTTCACATGCTTTGCAGCTCTTACATGTGCTCTCGCACTCTTGTGTTGTGCCCCCCCCCCCCCCCCATCACAGTCCAAGCAGTGTGATGCCTCTTCAAAACTTCTCCACGTGCCCGAGCTGAGCACAGTTCCTGCAACGTGGGATGAATGTGTTATCAGAAAAGCGACATCGTGTCCATTTCATATTTAAGTGTGTCCTCCCTTTCAATGCCTCGTGTGCTCCCTTCGTCACCTCCAGACATGCGGTTTTCCTTCCCTTCCAGGTTTTGGACAGTATGAGGTCATCTGCTGAGCTCGTTTTGTGCGATTATGCCGGCCGGGATTTCCACATCTGAAATATCCTCGCTGATGGCCACTATTTCTATTTGCGGGAGCTTTTTCTTCCCTTGCGTAACCTCAGTGTTACGCCTGGTGGCTTCATTTGATTCTAGTTCCCTTCGGAGTGAAGGGATTGCCTCCTTTGACATGGTGGTGATGAGAACCCCAACTAGGGATGGTCTCATTTCAACATGCCTGAGTCCGAGGGAGCACGGATCGATGTTGCTACTGATTAGTGTTGCAAGTTGTGCTTTGCTGTGGGTCGAAGACTTAATTATGATTGCCTCCTTGGGTTTTGTTAAGCTACGCTGTGTGTCGGCCTCCCACGTAGTAGTTTTTCACCACATCAGCCATGCTCTTACCAGTGCCATCTGCCATTTTTAATGTTTCGCAAGTCTCGTTCAGTTCTCCCCAAAGGCCTGCTGCTTCATGCGTAGCCTCAAGGGTGAGTTTTCATTTTGGCCACATCATTGATCAAATTATCTATCTGTGCCAAGATGATCACGTCTTCGGGCGCTTGTGCGGCTGTAAGAGAACTCACCTGAAATATTCTTCTGTCTGCCCTCAGTAGTGTTTGAAGAGCTGTCCCCTTACCTTCCTCCTGCCCTCCCGAAGATTTAACCTGGGCGGAAGTGAGTGGAGGAAAGTCTTGCTAGCTCCAGAGGGGGAAGGATTGTTCCTCTCTAAATCCTGGTCTTTTCACCTGGCCTTCTTACATTGTGGCTTTCCTCCTCTTCGCTAGAGGCCCCGTTTGTGTCTGAATCATTGCATAATGCGTTTTTGCTTATAGCTACTGTTTTTTGTTGCACTTTATATTTTGGGCTGGGGGTCTCGTCTGTACATTCTCCTGACTCATTCCCAGGCTACTCTGTGTCATCTCTTGGGGTTGTTGTTGGCACGTGCGCAGAGTTTTCCTTTAGGAAATCATGCTTGTTGCTGCTTGTGCCGCTGTTACCCCTCCCCTTGGCGGTCTTCTTCTCCTTCGAGCTCTTCACCATGCTGTGAGTTCTTGAACGGCTGAAATACCGCTCATATCAATTAAAAAAAAGACCCCAAAGAGAGGAAGGACTGAGAAAATAGATACGGAGTAAATAAAAGAAAGAAAAAACTGATAGGGGCGAGGGAGTTATGTGGGGTTTAACGTCCCAAAACCAGCTCTGATTATGAGAGATGCTGTAGTGGAGGGCTTAGGAAATTTCGACCACCTGGGATTCTTTAATGTGCACTGACATCGCACAGCACACGGGCCTCAACATTTCGCCTCCATCGAAATGCAGCCGCCGCAGCCGGGATTTGACCCCGCGACCCTCGCATCAGCAGCCGGGTACCATAGCCACTAGACCACCGTGGCGGGGCAGGGCGAGGGAGTTAGTGATCCTTGAGATGAGTTAGTCTATCTGAACCCCTGGAAGTTAACGTTAAAATCTTATACCCCTGACAGACGGGCAAAAGTAAAGTCCTTTGTAGTGGACCCCATTTTTCTACTCTCAAGGACCCTGTGCAGAAAGTAGTTGCGGCGATGACACACGGCAGCACATGAACTTCTTTAGGTGGTTCCTAGGACGAACGCCGCAAAAAATGGACATTTTTAAAGTTCCGCATTTAATTACCTTTAGTGATTGTGGATCGTAAAAATATTGCTTTTATTGCTGATGGCTAATAATGTTGACTGTTCGTTTCACGCCACGACAAAAAAGATAACGATAACCACCGCATGGCGGTGGTGTGAGCGTTCGAGAGTGTGGTAAACATAAACCTTTGCGGCCCGACAAATCTCTTTACACAGCTAAAAGCTAAAGCTTATATGCAAGGCAAGAAAATAGTAGCGGGGTGTTGTAATTCTGTGAAAAGCTCTCTCCCGTTTACGGGTCGGGTACGCTGTTGGCGAGGGTACGCCCTTTACACTCGAAAAGTAGATCGTCGATCGACCTTTATGCAAAGGAACTTTGCATAAACTGGCTTGTCGCGCAGCAAAGCTGTCATCAGTGGGCGCACGGCTGTCCTCAAACTGGCGACGTCGAATACCAGAGTAGATACCCTGGTAGCAAGTCATGGCGCCTCCGCCGTGGCTTGCTTCTGCGTGCGGGCCTGCTCCTGCCGTGACCTCTTGGTGTTTCACCGCTTCCGCTGCTTTCCTGGCTTCCCCATAGTCGCCGGCGCGGCTACCCTGTGTTGGGCTGCCACGGCAACACTCATGGGTGCTGTGGAAGGCTGCGATGGCGTAGCTGTCATGTCAGCAGTAGTGGCCAACACGCTCACGGTGGCCGAAGTCGTCGATACGGAGGAGCAGGGGCGGGCACGATGCAGACGGGCTGTCTGCAGGGGGCTGCATCATCTTCGTCCTCGCTGGTCTCATGTGCACGCTTACACGCGCTCGTGAAGTCCATCTTCTCGTCCGATGGGGCGGGAGGTAGGGCGGTCGAAGGGCATGCCTTACGTTATTAACACGTCATTAACAGATGTGAGCAGTAAATGAAGATAAAGAAGGTTGAGCAACTGCGGTATTAGTCAAGTTATTCCATTCAGTCACAGTCCTAGGAAAAAAGGAATACTTAAAACAATTGTTTCTTACACGAAATGGTGTTATTGTTAGTTGATGCCTCTGTCTTGTGGCATACCCGGAAGAAAAAGTAAGGATATCAGAAAGGCTAATATTGTAATGTTTATTTGTGTGCTGATATAGGAATTTTAATCTGGAAATGCGATTGCGTTCTGTGAGTACAGGCAAGTTCGCTTGTTTTAGAAGTTCTGTCACAGATGTTTGGGAGTAGTTATCAAACCTGAATCTATTAGAAAGAAAAATTGCTATGAGAAAGATAAGAACATTTGAATTAACCAATGAATTAGCACATCTTTCACACTTCTGAAATAGCCACAAGTAAGCTTCCTTCTGCAGAGGTTGTTTTTTTGTTCCCCTAGAGCGCCTATTCTTAAGAGTTTATGGGAGCGTTCGTTGAAATGTGTGCACAGCCAGATATTAATAATGTCTTTGTCTCGTGTATAGGCCATTCTAGCATTTTCGCAGTGATATCATTTACACCCCACAAGATGACATATTAGTCTAGATATGTTGCCAACAGGTTCAATAGTAAACACGGAAGAGAAAAGCAATTTTAGCTGTTTGGTGTCTTCATCCAGTGGTCACGATGGTCAAGCAATGCTATAGATTGGGAGTTGAGAATAATGGCGCTCCAAAATTATTTGGCGTTACTTCGTAGCATAAGCCAGCAATGCCTGTGTAAGATATTATAATGAAGGAATTACCTTTGTATATACAGCGTTACTTTTCTGGATAAATCTGGCAGGCATGATAGTTCACATTAGTACATAGCACAAATCACTGAATGGTCACTCAGTAACAGGAAGAATGTCATCTCTGATACTTCTTGAAACTGCAATGTTGCTGCAATGTGCGCAATGTGCGAGATCATTGATGAATTGTGTTAGCACGAACGTTAAACGCGAATTGACAAAATTGCTGCCGGTAGAGTGTTTGGAGGACATGCATGCCAGATTGGTTTATAATATTGCTGGGAAATTAGTCGCAAAGCAATAGTATCGGAAAATGTCCAATCTCCACAAAGAGCCTAGTGCTAATTGCGTACAAAAAAAGGGGTCAACCTGGAAGACGATGAAAACGCCAATTACCATGGATGGATAGGAAGCATTACAATAAACAGTTTCGAAACAAGGATGTAGTCATTTCTGTACAGTGAAGGCTTTTATGACTTCTCATGTACATGCTACCACCAAGTTTGTGAGTGTCATCCCATCGAAAAATGTTGAAACCAAGCAAAAGTCACAGTATCTCAGTCACTAATTTGCGTGGTAAGTAAATCTGATTCTGTTGCGTTATTACGTATTGAAGACCAGTCATGAAGTAAAATACCAATTCAAAGCAATCCTGTAAAATGAACGTTTAATTTACGCTGTGCATTCAATAATAAAGTACTATTTCCATGTATTCATATTTTCACCTTTAGCTGTAGTTTTTCAACACTAAGTCAGACAAGTCTATTAAGTCAAATGAATACTCACCGTCAATGCATGCAACCTCCTCACGGCACCAGCTGCAACCATAGTACCCATTGAACTGCTTCATATTTAGCGGTGCAGCTCTTGCTGGGGCATCCACACAGCAAAGCACACAATGCATGGCAGGCTTCATGGCTGCACCAGCCCATTCCCAAGTCAATGTTCAGATATTTTTCACCTCATCGGCAAACTTGGACATGAAGATGTGCATAGGCGGATGGCTCTTCGAAGACCACATGCCTGACAGAGTAGTATTCCGCCGTCGTAGTTCAATTGGCTGTTCATTTACCATCACCTGTATGGGCCAAATAGTGCTCTTGCTAGATTCAAATACAGGTGCCCCATCGGTGTTGAAAGTTGGCATGAGGTCACTCCACGACATATTCAACTGTCGTCGAATACTCCTGTACAAATACCCGTCAGTGACGTCAGAGTATCTCCATAGTTCTTGATTTCCATATGAAAGGGCCTGTAACCTATGAAGAAGTTCACAACTGACACGTTTAATTAGGTCACCTAACTGCTGCTTCATGTCAAAGGTGACAAAAAAAAAAAAAACTCCCGGTAGATATCACACTTTGCACATTTTTTTTCAGGCTCCAGCTGTCGCAGACATCGCGCTCTTCTTTGGAAACTCATTTGAAATGCCGAGGTAATCGTAACATTTGCAGGAATACAAGTGGAGTCGTAGCGAGTCCGTTTTGTCTTTCCAGAGCTTCCTAAGCAAATATGTTGTCGCTGGTACAAGTGCTTCTTCAAATAGGGCATTCAAAAGGGTTGATGTGGCCTTGAGTCCACGTTAGCCCTGCACTCGCTACATAAGCAAGGACGAGAGCAAAAGTACTTGAGCTTTTGTTATGTTCCTATGAGGTATCTTCAAACAGTTTTTTCAATTAGTCAGCAAAATCATCAGAAGCTGCTGGCAACTCGTCAGCATGTCCTTCAGCACCATCATTTTCATTATTTCCTGGTGGGTTCACATCCTCAGTGTCACTGAGCGTTTCGTCTGCACGTTGGCTTGTACATTGTTCTTCATCTGTGTCCATACTCTCGAAAGAAGCATCCACGTGGTCACTCTCCCTTAGCACCTCAGCTGCCTGGTGGATGGTGTTTTCTTCTGCTGCAGTGTCGTCATTGGCACTGAAGCTTGTGTGACCGCCAACGTTTAAGTCAACACTGACCCTTTTCTTGCAGATCGACACCCGTTTGAGCGTGAAACTCGCTATGAACCTATGAACCATCTAGGATGTACGACCCCCCAAGAATCCGGGTGTAAGTGCCAAGATCGACACATCCAATCACCCCGTCGGGTGTCCCGTCCCCAGGTCCCACCACCTTCCTTTTCAGAGTCCAGCACGAGGCTAGGCCTGACACGAGTCGGCAACTGTGTCAACCTCTTGATGTTATTTGAGGATAGCTCGTTCATCAAGGCACACCTGACCATGGGAGCCTCGTCGCGCACAGGGTGGGCCAGGTGACCGAGGTAGCTGGTGATATTGACAAGAGCCGAAGTGTCCAGTGTGCCAGGAAGGCAGAAGAACCTGCCGGCAGAAAACTCGCCGAGATTCTTGGACAGTGCCGCAGTTATATGTTCATAGACCGGAGTGAGTTTTACCTCACCCGATCCTACTGCCTCCATCTCCCGGATGCAAGATAGTCTGAAAGGGATGTGCTTCAGACGGACGTCAGACACTTGGTCCGAGCGCGTTATGCCAATGTGGATTGGGCACAACGGCTCTGCCCATTGCCACGGGGTCAGGTAGACAGGCCGAGAGAAGTCTGTTGGTATGCGACCTGGTCCAACAAAGGGGCCGCCCCAGTCGCCAATGGACATAGCCTTGGGAATGGGAAGGTCCCAGCTGGACCGTGCCGCATCAATGGGAGTCGACAACATAGGCAAATTTGAGGCATCAGAAGAAGGGGTGGTTCTTTCAGATGACTCTGCCATTATGTTGTGCCATTTGAGGGATGGCTCCCCGGGCGCTCTTACAAGGCGGGAGCCCGAATTCCGCCAGGGGCTTGGTGCCACACCAGCCCCCCCCCTGCGGTGCCACACACAGAGGGGGGAGGCAAAGACTAAACGAATAAGAAAAGAAGTCGAAAAGACACAATAAAATAAATAAAAAGAGATAAATGAAAGTGGAGGGTGCTGTGGAAGGCTGCGATGGTGTAGCTGTCATGTCAGCAGTAGTGGCCGACACGCTCGCGGTGGCCGAAGTCGTCGATACGGAGGAGCAGGGGCGGGTACGATGCAGACGGGCTGTCTGCAGGGGGCTGCATCATCTTCGTCCTCGCTGGTCTCATGTGCACGCTACACGTGCTCGTGAAGTCCATCTTCTCGTCCGATGGGGCGGGAGGTAGGGCGGCCTTATGTTATTAACACGTCATTAACAGATGTGAGCAGTAAATGAAGACAAAGAAGGTTGAGCAACTGCGGTATTAGTCAAGTTATTCCATTCAGTCACAGTCCTAGGAAAAAAGGAATACTTAAAACAATTGTTTCTTACACGAAATGGTGTTATTGTTAGTTGATGCCTCTGTCTTGTGGCATACCCGGAAGAAAAAGTAAGGATATCAGAAAGGCTAATATTGTAATGTTTATTTGTGAGCTGATATAGGAATTTTAATCTGGAAGTGCGATTGCGTTCTGTGAGTGCAGGCAAGTTCGCTTGTTTTAGAAGTTCTGTCACAGATGTTTGGGAGTAGTTATCAAACCTGAATCTATTAGAAAGAAAAATTGCTATGAGAAAGATAAGAACATTTGAATTAACCAATGAATTAGCACATCTTTCACACTTCTGAAATAGCCACAAGTAAGCTTCCTTCTGCAGAGGTTGTTTTTCCCTGAGCTATCAAATTAGTCTGCGAATCGTAGGACTACGAGGCGGTGGTCACTTAGAGCGGCAAAGCATAGCCACGAGGAGTGCATGCTGGGAGCAAGTGCCGGTGAGACGTAGAAACGGTCGATTCTGCTTTGGAGGCCTCGCCCTGTCCAAGTCATCCCCGACTGGCCAGGTCGCATAGCGCGCCAAGCATCGACCAGTCCCAGCTCGTCAACAGGCTCGCGCAACACTGTCCCGCCGCCGCGCTCCCCTATGATGACGGCAGAAACGGGACGAAAATATAACGCTCGAATCATGCTTCGAAATTGCACGCTAAAACCTGCTTGTTTCAGGACGCGAAATATGAACTTATGACTGATGATATCGAAAGCTTTCTCCTGATCAAACGAGCAAGAGAATGCCGGAAGGTTCCGTGCATTTGCCCATCAATCAGGTCCCTAATGGCAAAGCCATGAAGCATGGTGGATCTACCTGTACACAACATGCCTGGTACGGACCCAAAACAGTGCTGAGCGCTGGAGTGAGCCGTACAGACAGGCATTTCGAGATCAATTTGTAATCGCAGTTCAGCAGGGTGATGGGGCGCCAGGCTCTTAGGTCGGTGCTTCTCGACTCGTCCTTACATAGGAGAGTGATTAGCCCCTTCCTTTGAGTTTCTGACAAAGACCCCTCACGGAGAAGTCGGTTCGCCAAAGCAGTGAACGACTTTCCCTGATACCTGCCAGAACTTTGCGTAGAATTCTACTGTAAGACCATCTAATCCGGGACTTCTGTTATGATTCATGGATTTAACCGCCGCGAAGAGCTCGTCCTCCGAGATGGGGGAGTCGTCTACTTCGGGCGGTTCGGAACTCCTGAACAAAAGGACAAGCATAGGGGTGGGAGCCGGCTCGGCATAAAGGTTCTTGTAGAACTGCCGCGCAAGCTCAAGTACCCCGTCTGCATTGTCCACTATGTTACCAGTGTTCGGATCTACAAGCGACT
This sequence comes from Hyalomma asiaticum, assembly GCA_013339685.2. Lineage (NCBI taxonomy): Eukaryota > Metazoa > Arthropoda > Arachnida > Ixodida > Ixodidae > Hyalomma > Hyalomma asiaticum. Next base: position 84,387,420 of record CM023487.1, on the reverse strand, counting down.
AAGTGTGGAATTTTTCCGCGCTAGGCGCCGACGGAGAACATTTCTGCTACACCACGCTTCCATCTCCCATTTTTCAGCGCGTGCGACGGCCCGTAAGCCGTCCCAACGACGCTGTAGGAGGGTACGGAGTTGCTTCCCAAGTGAAGTTAGTGCCGGGGCTATCCCGGGTCCGCAGGAAAGCGGCATTGAAAGCAGCAGGATCGCGACGGAAACCACTCGGATCTCTGTGCGCTCCTCGCGTGCACGCCGCTCGCCCCACCCCCGAAAACACTCCGTGACACCGGCCTTCACTTCGTCCCATTCGCTGCCAGTCAAATCGTCCCTACTCTAAGCGATCTTGCTGAGGAATTTGCCTACATCTTCGAAATTTCTGTCCTTTAAAGGCGTGCGTTTAGACGCCACGGCTTTTTTCCCTGAGCTATCAAATTAGAGTCTGCGAATCGTAGAACTACGAGGCGGTGGTCACTTAGAGCGTATAGCCACGATGAGTGCATGCTGGGAGCAAGTGCCGGTGAGACGTAGAAACGGTCGATTCTGCTTTGGAGGCCTCGCCCTGTCCAAGTCATCCCTGACTGGCCAGGTCGAATAGCGCGCCAAGCATCGACCAGTCCCAGCTCGTCAACAAGCTCGCCCAACACTGTCCCGCCGCTGCGCTCCCTGCCCCTACCAGCGCCACGAAGGGAAATTCGATCGTTCCTATCCAAAAAAAAACACAATTGAAATCCCCCACGAGGATAACTCGTGAGGGACCCGCCAGATATGGCTCTACTGTACTGTAAAATTCCCTTTGTGCCCTGCTCTTGTTAGGAGCATAAATATTGACAATTCTAACACCACAATCTAAGTCGATTGACAGGATACGGCCGTCCGCGTCCCTGGAATGGCGTACAACAGCGCCGCTAAAACGGGGCATTAAAATAATAGCCACGCCGCGACTGCCTGTTGCACCGTAACTCCAGTAGGAACGGGTGCCAAAATTCCTGTCAAAGTTCGAAATCTGTCCTAATCTATTGACGTAGGTTTCCTGAACGACTAAGACGTCGATTTTACGAGCCCGAGCCAGATGAATTAACTCCGCCTGCTTGGCGGTGCGTGTCAAACCTCGATCCGATAGTTAAAGAGGAAGCCATGGATTGAATGGAAAAAAAGAAAAGTTCACGAGAGGAACATGAGAGAAAAAACAACAAAGTCGAGAAAAATGGAAAAAAAGAGAAGAGGTGCCCGAGAGCAGGGCAACTCTGTTCGACCTTTGAGACAAGCTGCACTATTCTACCGAGGAACTCTCTTCGATGAGAGAATCCTCGTTCGTGGACGAGTACGTGGCGTTGGATAACGCCGAGCACTCGCATTCATCGGACTTACCGCACATCGGTCAGGGGGCTGCCACTCGCCTTCCGTGCTGCCTCCGACCACAGTGGAGTCGGAATCCCCATCCGACTCTGTGACTGCGGTGCGCTTGTGGTCCGGTTCAGAGGTCTCGGAGGAGTCCGAATCAGAGTCGGTGTCCGAAGCAGCCTTCATTGCCTCGGCTTGCGCTCTTTTCCGGCGCATCTGCTTGCCGCCTTTCTTGCGGCGCCGCTTCGCGGCCTTCTCGATTACTGGTCCCCGCGAGCTCCATTTGTTCGGGCTTGTCGGGATGGGCAGTCACTGCTGCCTCATTGGCCGGCACAACTTCGGCAGCGGGAGAGGAGGCGGCCTCAGCTAGTCCTGACTCGCCTCTCCGCCCGCCCTTCTCCGACACCTGTTCCCCGGGTGCCGGGCCTCTCGGCTGGGGCAGCCTCTCAGCAGTTGGAACATTTGCTTCCGACTCGGCGGGCACACCGCTGCTCTCCCCCCGCCTAGTTGTGCAGGACGCGACACTCGCGAACGTGCGTACCCGGCAGGAAAGACGCCGTGATCCCCCCCGCAACGTGTGCATGCTGCACTGCAAGTCTGGTGGCCAAACTTATCGCAACGCTCACACTTCGGGGTTTCACACTCAGCGGCGTGGTGTCCCGGTAGACTGTATCGCCTACATAGTCGTACGACTCCCTCGTACTCGCACATCACGACCTTGTCTTCAACCCGCAAGAGGTTTGGGACAGGTTGTGCCATCTCGATTCGGACCCGTCATGCCAGAGAGGACCTCCGGCCATCCGGGGATGTACTCGTCCGACACACCCAGAACCTTTCCATAGTTGGCCATCTCGCGAGCGAGCGGGCCACAATCGTCAAAATTGGAAAAACCAAACACGCGGATGACCTTTGTCCGCACACTGTGGTACTCAAACCTACACTCGGTTCCTATCATTTCAATGACTTTCCAAAAGCGATCTACCACTGCCTTAATCTTGAAGCGGACTTCGGACCGGCCGGCGCCAAAGTCTTGGACGCACAGCAAATCACTCCTCTGGAAAGTCTTAACCAGAGCTACACACATCGACACTGGTCGTGCCCGAGGGCAAACGACCAAAGAACGTGTATGGGAGTACACGGTTACGGCCCACCATCGTGGACGCGAGCCGTG
>CM023487.1:84339824-84384814 GCA_013339685.2 Hyalomma asiaticum | reverse complement strand
AGTGTCACTGAGCGTTTCGTCTGCACGTTGGCTTGTACATTGTTCTTCATCTGTGTCCATACTCTCGAAAGAAGCATCCACGTGGTCACTCTCCCTTAGCACCTCAGCTGCCTGGTGGATGGTGTTTTCTTCTGCTGCAGTGTTGTCATTGGCACTGAAGCTTGTGTGACCGCCAACGTTTAAGTCAACACTGACCCTTTTCTTGCAGATCGACACCCGTTTGAGCGTGAAACTCGCTATGAACCTATGAACCATCTAGGATGTACGACCCCCCGAGAATCCGGGTGCAAGTGCCAAGATCGACACATCCAATCACCCCGTCGGGTGTCCCGTCCCCATCTCCCACCACCCTCCTTTTCACCGAGTCCAGCACGAGGCTTGGCCCGACACGAGTCGGCAGCTGTGTCAACCTCTTGATGTTATTTGAGGATACCACAAGCTCGTTCATCAAGGCACACCTGACCATGGGAGCCTCGTCGCGCACAGGGTGGGCCAGGTGACTGAGGTAGCTGGTGATATTGACAAGAGCCGAAGTGTCCAGTGTGCCAGGAAGGCAGAAGAACCTGCCGGCAGAAAACTCGCCGAGATTCTTGGACAGTGCCGCAGTTATATGTTCATAGACCGGAGTGAGTTTTACCTCACCCGATCCTACTGCCTCCATCTCCCGGATGCAAGATAGTCTGAAAGGGATGTGCTTCAGACGGACATCAGACACTTGGTCCGAGCGCGTTATGCCAATGTGGATTGGGCACAACGGCTCTGCCCATTGCCACGGGGTCAGGTAGACAGGCCGAGAAGTCTGTTGGTATGCGATCTGGTCCAACAAAGGGGCCGCCCCAGTCGCCAAGGACATAGCCTTGGGAATGGGAAGGTCCCAGCTGGACCGTGCCGCATCAATGGGAGTCGACAACATAGGCAAATTTGAGGCATCAGAAGAAGGGGTGGTTCTTTCAGATGACTCTGCCATTATGTTGTGCCATTTGAGGGATGGCTCCCCGGGCGCTCTTACAAGGCGGGAGCCCGAATTCCGCCAGGGGCTTGGTGCCACACACAGAGGGGGGAGGGAAAGACTAAACGAATAAGAAAAGAAGTCGAAAAGAAACAATAAAATAAATAAAAAGAGATAAATGAAAGTGGAGGGTGCTGTGGAAGGCTGCGATGGTGTAGCTGTCATGTCAGCAGTAGTGGCCGACACGCTCGCGGTGGCCGAAGTCGTCGATACGGAGGAGCAGGGGCGGGTACGATGCAGACGGGCTGTCTGCAGGGGGCTGCATCATCTTCGTCCTCGCTGGTCTCATGTGCACTACACGTGCTCGTGAAGTCCATCTTCTCGTCCGATGGGGCGGGAGGTAGGGCGGCCTTACGTTATTAACACGTCATTAACAGATGTGAGCAGTAAATGAAGACAAAGAAGGTTGAGCAACTGCGGTATTAGTCAAGTTATTCCATTCAGTCACAGTCCTAGGAAAAAAGGAATACTTAAAACAATTGTTTCTTACACGAAATGGTTTTATTTTAACAAACTCTACTCGTGCCATTCAGTCACCCTTAATAGCAGTTGAGACGTCAAAAGTGTGGCTTATTCGTTCTTTGTTGCAAATGTTTATTGCTACAGCAAGCAATATTCATATATTCTTGAAATATTCATATATTCTTGGGAAATAATTTACACAATCTGCTGTTTTGGTTTCTGGGTTCCAAGTTAGACAGCAATGTCGCTGTCTAGGAAACAGTGTTCCCACCCACAAACCTGCGATGCACTCTGCTACAGCATCTAGTTTCATGCACATATGCAAATTGGGGCACCAAAAGCTTGTGTAGCCAGCTAGGTTCTTGCGTTCTATTGTTTACGTGCATTCTGTTTGCCAGAAACTGCCAGGAAGAATACAAAAGAATGTCATTCTAAGTCACTCTATGTAGTGCGATGTCACTAAAACTTCCTTGCGGTCCCGACAGTGATGTCGGCGTCAGCTGCTCCGGGGATAGTGAGAACTAACATTTAGGCACTCTTTAGGAGCGAGTTAAAATGCATTTTAAGCGTTTGCTGTGCCCAACACTAAGTGGTGAGGGTCCTTGCATACAGGGAAGCTTACGGCAGGCTCTTTAGAGCCTAAAAATTTAACGTCTCGGCCGCTTTAAAGGGGCCGTGAAACACTTTCTGAAATTCTGCATGCAGTTTATATTCGGAATCCTGGCCATCTAACATAAAGTACACTTTCTTTCAGGAGGGCAATATGCTAATGTCCTAAATTATAAAGATGCGAGTTGTTACAAGCCAAAATCAGCGCAATGTCCAGGACTATGTATAAGGGGTGTTGTATCGGGAACCTTCATCTCGAAGTCAGCGCTTCCCTACATTTTCACCTTGTCTCTCCTACTTTTTGCCATTAAATCCAGCAGCTGCAACACAGAACACTGGCTAGTTCAGCAATGAATTTCCCACAATGTGCCATATTATTGTGGCGCAGTGCTGTAAAGCAGTAGCTGGAAGTACAGTCCTCAATTGGTATCTCCGCCACATCACAAACTACATGTCCAAGACAAGTCAACAAGCTCGCGCAACACTGTCCCGCCGCTGCGCTCCTTGCCCCTACCACCGCCACGAAGGGATATTCGATCGTTCCTATCCAAAACACAATTGAAATCCCCCACGAGGATAACTCGTGCGGGACCCGCCAGATATGGCTCTACTCTACTGTAAAATTCCCTTTGTGCCCTGCTCTTGTTAGGAGTATAAATATTCACAATTCTAACACCACAATCTAAGGAAAAATGGAAAAAAAGTGAAGAGGTGCCCGAGAGCAGGGCAACTCTGTTCGACCTTTGAAACTGACTGGATTACTCTACCAAGGAACTCTCTTCGATGAGAGAGTCCTCGTTCGTGGACAAGTACGTGGCGTTGGATAACGCCAAGCACTCGCATTGCGCATCTGACAGGCCGCACATCGGGCAAGGGGGCTGCCGCTCGCCTTCCGTGCTGCCTCCGACCAGAGTGGAGGAAGAATCCGCATCTGACTCTGGAAGCGCGGTGCGCTTATGTTCCGGTTCTGAGGCCTCGGAGGAGTCCGAATCAAAGTCGCTGTCCGAAGCGCCCTTCGTGCCTCGGCCTGCGCTCTCTTCCGGCGCATCTGCTTGCCGCCTTTCTTGCGGCGCCGGTTTGCGGCCTTCTCGATCACTGGTCCCGCGAGCTCCATCTGTTCGGGCTCGTCGGGAGGGGCAGACACTGCTGCCTCATTGGCCGGCGGCAGCGGGAGAAGAGGCGGCGTCAGCTAGTCCCGACTCGCCTTTCTCCCCGCCCTTCTCCGACACCTGATCCCCGGGTGCCGGGCCTTTCAGCTGGGGCGGCCTCTCGATTGTTGGAAAATTCTCTTCCGACTTTGCGGGCACACCGCTGCTCTCCCCCCGCGTAGGCGTGCGCGTCGCGACACTCGCGAACGTGCGTACCCGGCAGGAAAAGACTCCGTGATCGCCCCCCGCAACGTGCGCACGCCGCACTGCAAGTCGGGTGGCCAAACTTGCCGCAACGCTCACACTTCGGGGTCTCACACTCAGCGGCGTGATGTCCCGGTAAACTGCATCGTCTACATAGTCTGACAACTCCGTCATATTCGCACATCACGACCTTGTCTTCAACCCGCAAGAGGTTTGGGACAGGCCGTGCCATCTCAATTCGGACTCGTCGGATGCCAGAGAGCACCTCGGGCCATCCGGGGATGTATTCCTCCGATACACCCAGAACCTTCCCGTAGTTGGCTATCTCGCGAGCGAGGGGGCCACAGTCCTCCAGCTTTGAAAAGCCAAACACCCGCACGACCTTAGTCTGCACCCCGCTGTATTCAAACTTGCATTCAGTGCCTTGCATCTCGATGACGGGATGCGCCAAGAAGCGATCGACCGACTCTTTGTTCTTGAAGGTAACCTCGAACCTGCCTGCTCCAAAATCCTGAACACACAACAAATCCGTCCTCTTGAAGGTCTTGACCAAAGCTACACAAACATCGACGTTGGTCGTGCCCGCAGGCAAACGACCAAGAAACGTGTACAGATGTACACGATTACGGCCCACCATCGTGGACCCGGGCCACGAGGCAGCCCTGCTTTACGAGAGCTAAGCTAAGCTATCCTACGAAAGAGGAATACGCCCGCTAGCGACTACGTAAAAACACACTGCCGAATGGCTACGAAAAAAGCGTCAACACGACTCGCCAAGTGCCGCAGGCGACGAGGGCCTTGAATGGAACCACGCCAGGGACCGAAGAACACGGGGCCGTGATCGAACGACGAGCACCGAGCACCAGGGACCGCACGAAGCCTCGACGACTGCAGTAACCTCACGGAACCTTGCCGCCTTGCCGTTGTCAGATGGAAAGAGTAGACACTCGGAGGTGTCTCGTCCCAGAGCACACAGTCTCATCAATCCGTCGTCATCCTACGTCAACCCCGGCAAGGCCCCCACACGAGGCGGGCGGGTGAGGGATTTTTTTGGTTTGGGCAAACGCTCCTACCCGGACAAGGGTTTGTGCTGGCGCACGGCACACGGTACTCGTAACACACAGCGCGCCCTGTGGCCACGGGCCTGCAGGGCGAACGCAGTCCGACCCGGACAGGGGGCGGCCACCGTTTAGTGCAGCGAGGTGAGTCGCCGCACACAGAACAGACGTGGCCGCTTGTAGCGCCCCGCGGCCGAAGGCCCACGGGGCGTCTGTCTTTTCCCAGACTCGGGGGCGGCCTTTCGGCCATCCACATTTATACCTGTCTCGGCGGTGGTCCAGTCTTGTGTCTTCGGTCGCTCTTCGTCTTCGTGAGGGTGATGCACTTGAGGGAGCCGTCTTCATTTATTTAATTTAAAAGGTTACCGTAATCGTTCCTCCGGACTCCTTGAATATAACTGCCGGGCGATGCCAGGTTTCGAGAAACTTCTTCCCGCCCAGGACGTGCCACTCGCGGGTGAGGTGGAACCAGAGCTCCTTCCGTACTTTTGCAAGTACTTCGGGAAGCCCCGCCCTCCTCCCGTTGAAGACCGCGTCCCAACGTGCCAACCAAACTTGGTATGAGCACTCAACGAGAAGAAGCGCGAACTGGTTAATCGCTCGACTAGGTAACGGATTGAGGAATCGGACTGTCTGATATGGAACACCTGGAAGGTTAAACAAGCTGGCTATCTTTCGATGGAGAGCTGCCGGCAGCGCACACTGCGAGAAGATGTGGACCGCGTCCTCTCGAGCACCACAAAACGGGCAAACCCCACGAGCGGGGCGTGCCGTGAAGGGCCTGTATTGAATGGGCAGGCACCCTCGCGCCAGCTTGTACATAAAAGTTGCACGGCTGGCGTCTAGGAAGCTGGCTGTAATCAGCTTCCAGCTCCGATTGTGGCGGGACAGGTCGAAACTCCTGCAGCGGGCTGGTAAGTCTGGAGTTTACATGTCTACTAGGTCCTGTAGCTTAATATACACGACATCGACCTCAGAATCTTTTTCTCGAATCTTTACTAATGTGTTAGCCGCCTCACTATAGAAGGGGGACGGTGTTCCCGCACGAGGCACGCTATTTGAGAACGCGTTCGGCGAGAACATCCGCAACCTCGTTCAGACAATACGATGTGAAACTACGAGTGAGAGTCATATCGGACTCTAGAGCTACCCGAGTCCATCTAACGTGGAGGGCGTGTGCCATGATACCCAGGTCGGGGATGCCGAGGCCTCCCCTGTCCCTGGGCAACTTGAGCACCGGTCGTGAGATATGCACGGCCGACCCACTCCATAAAAAGCGAAAGAGCAACCGCTCCAAGCTAGTCTTGGTGCGGCTGGCTACCGGCATCACACAAGCTACATAGGTGAGAAAGGTGAAGAGTAACAATCTAAGCACCGTTACCCTGGTAGTCAATGGAATTTTCAACTGACCAAACTCCTGAATTCCGGTTTCCAGCTTTTCCCTAGCCAGTTTCCAGGAGTCAAGCCATCCGATTCAAAGTGGAATTCTAAAATCTGCAGCAGTGTTTTCACGGGCAAGCCGTGAACGGGCTGCGGACTGCTCGGGGCTGAATTCAGATACATAACTGCGTTCTTGGACTTGTTGACCCGTGCACCACTCGCCGAGCAGTACCCGTCCACGACCTCCAAGACGGTGCAAACAGTTGCCTCATCCGGGACGACGATGGACAGGTTGTCTGCATAGGCAAATAGTGCGGCTGGAGGGGAACCGGGCGGAAGGGGAAACCTACAGATTCTGCTGTCAGAGGAAAGCCTCTGTAGGAGCGGCTCAAACGCGAGCACGTAGAGAGCAGGCGAGAGCGGATCCCCCTGCTGAACTCCACGGCACACGCTGAAAGGCTCCGAGATGCGATCCCCTATGATAACGGCAGAACTGGGACGGAAGTATTACGCTCGAATCATGCTTCGAAATTTCACGCTGAAACCTGCTTGTTTGAGGACGCGAAATATGAACTTATGACTGATAATATCAAAAGCTTTTTCCTGATCAAACGAGCAAAGAATGCCCGGAAGGTTCCGTGCATTTGCCCATTCAATCAGGTCCCTAATGGCAAAGCCATGAAGCGTGGTGGATCTACCCTGTACACAACATGCCTGGTACGGACCCAAAACAGTGCTGAGCGCTGGAGTGAGCCGCACAGACAGGCATTTAGAAATCAACTTATAGTCGCAGTTCAGCAGGGTGATGGGGCGCCAGGCTCTTAGGTCGGTGCTTCTCGACTCGTCCTTACACAGGAGAGTGATTAGCCCCTTCCTTTGAGTTTCTGACAAAGACCCCTCACGGAGAAGTCGGTTCGCCAAAGCAGTGAACGACTTTCCTAATACCTGCCAGAACTTTGCGTAGAATTCTACTGTAAGACCATCTAATCCGGGACTTCTGTTATGATTCATGAATTTAACCGCCGCGAAGAGCTCGTCCTCCGAGATGGGGGAGTCGTCTACTTCGGGCGGTTCGGAACTCCTAACAAAAGGACAAGCATAAGGGGTGGGAGCCGGCTCGGCATAAAGGTTCTTGTAGAACTGCCGCGCAAGCTCAAGTACCCCGTCTGCATTGTCCACTATGTTACCAGTGTTCGGATCTACAAGCGACCTAAGTGTGGAATTTTTCCGCGCTAGGCGCCAACGGAGAACATTTCTGCTACACCACGCTTCCATCTCCCATTTTTCAGCGCGTGCGACGGCCCGTAAGCCGTCCAAACGACGCTAAAGGAGGGTACGGAGTTGCTTCCGAAGCGAAGTCAGTGCCGGGGCGATCCCGGGTCCGCAGGAAAGCGGCATTCAAAGCAGCAGGATCGCGTTGGAAACCACTCGGATCTCCGCGCGCTCCTCGCGTGCACGCCGCTTACCCCGCTCCCGAAAACACTCCGCAACACCGGCCTTCACTCTGTCCCATTCGCTGCCAGATAAATCGTCCATGCTTCGAAGCGATCTAGCGAGGAATTTACCTACATCTTCGACAATTTCTCTGTCCTTTAAGAGGCGCGCGTTTGGACGCCATGGCCTTTTGCCCTGAACTACCAAGTTGGAATCTGCAAATCGTAAGACTACGAGGCGGTGGTCACTGAGAGCAACAGAGCATAGCCACGAGGAGTGCATGCTGGGAGCAAGTGCCGGTGAGACATAGAAACGGTCGATTCTGCTTTGGAGGCCTCGCCCTGTCCAAGTCATCCCCGACTGGCCAGGTCGAACGGCGCGCCAAGCATCGACCAGTCCCAGCTCGTCGACAAGCTCGCGCAACACTGTCCCGTCGCCGCGCTCCTTGCCCCTACCAGCGCCACGGTGGGAAATTCGATCGCTCCTATCCAAAACACAATTGAAATCCCCCACGAGAATAACTCGCGAGGGACCCGCCAGATATGGCTCTACTGCCAGATATGGGACCCGCCAGATATGGCTCTACTGTACTGTAAAATTCCCTTTGTGCCCTGCTCTTGTTAGGAGCATAAATATTGACAATTCTAACACCACAATCTAAGTCGATTGACAGGATACGGCCATCCACGTCCCTGGAGTGGCGTACAACAGCGCCGCTAAAACGGGGCATTAAAATAATAGCCACGCCGCGACTGCCTGTTGCACCATAACTCCAGTAGGAACGGGTGCCAAAATTCCTGTCAAAGTTCGAAATCTGTCCTAATCTATTAACGTACGTTTCCTGAACGACTCTGACATCGATTTTACGAGCACAAGCCAGGTGAATTAACTCCGCCCGCTTTGCGGCGCCTGTCAAACCTCTACAGTTAAAAGACCCGATAGTTAAAGAAGCCATGATGTGGGGGGGGGGATTGAAAAAAAAAGAAAAGTTCACAAGAGGAACATAAGAGAAAAACAAAGTCGACAAAAAAGGAAAAAAAAAGAAGAGGTGCCCGAGAGCAGGCCAACTCTGTTCGACCTTTGAGACAAGCTGCACTATTCTACCGAGGAACTCTCTTCGATGAGAGAATCCTCGTTCGTGGACGAGTAAGTGGCGTTGGATAACGCCGAGCACTCGCATTCATCGGACAGACTGCACATTGGTCAAGGGGGCTGCCGCTCGCCTTCCGTGCTGCCTCCGACCAGAGTGGAGGAGGAATCCCCATCCGACTCTGTGACCGCGGTGCGCTTGTGGTCTGGTTCTGAGGTCTCGGTGGAGTCCGAATCAGAGTCGCTGTCCGAAGCAGCCTTCATTGCCTCGGCTTGCGCTCTTTTCCGGCGCATCTGCTTGCCGCCTTTCTTGCGGCGCCGCTTCGCGGCCTTCTCGATTACTGGTCGCGCGAGCTCCATTTGTTCGCGTTCGTCGGGATGGGCAGTCACTGCTGCCTCATTGGCCGGCACAACTTCGGTAGCGGGAGAGGAGGCGGCCTCAGCTACTCCCAACTCGCCTCTCCCCCCGCCCTTCTCCGACACCTGTTACCCGGGTGCCGGGCCTTTCGGCTGGGGCAGCCTCTCAGCTGTTGGAACATTTGCTTCCGACTCGGCGGGCGCACCGCTGCTCTCCCCCCGCCTAGTTGTCCGGGACGCGACACTCGCAAACGTGCGTACCCGGCAGGAAAGATGCCGTGATCCCCCCCGCAACGTGTGCATGCTGCACTGCAAGTCTGGTGGCCAAACTTATCGCAACGCTCACACTTCGGGGTTTCACACTCAGCGGCGTGGTGTCCCGGTAGACTATCGTCTACATAGTCGTACGACTCCCTCATACTCGCACATCATGATCTTGTCTTCAACCCGCAAGAGGTTTGGGACAGGTTGTGCCATCACGATTCGGACCCGTCATGCCAGAGAGGACCTCCAGCCATCCGGGGATGTACTCGTCCGACACACCCAGAACCTTTCCATAGTTGGCCATCTCGCGAGCGAGCGGGCCACAATCGTCAAAGTTGGAAAAACCAAACACGCGGATGACCTTTGTCCGCACACTGTGGTACTCAAACCTACACTCGGTTCCTATCATTTCAATGACTGGATGCGCCAAAAAGCGATCTACCACTGCCTTAATCTTGAAGCGGACTTCGGACCGGCCGGCGCCAAAGTCTTGGACGCACAGCAAATCACTCCTCTGGAAAGTCTTAACCAGAGCTACACACACATCGACACTGGTCGTGCCCGAGGGCAAACGACCAAAGAACGTGTATGGGAGTACACGGTTACGGCCCACCATCGTGGACGCGAGCCGTGAGGCAGCCCTGATTCACGAGCGACGATGAGGCCCTTCACGCGCAACGATGAGGCCCTCCGCCGCCAGCTGCCGACGATCAGGTGGCGTCGATGTGTCCGTTGGCTCCGCACAAAATGCACTGGAGCGGTCGTCGACGCCGGGCTCTCCTGTCTGAAGAGGGCCACTTGGGGAGGGGGCGTGGTCCCCGCGAATTCAATGACGACGTTGCAGCCAGAACGGGAGCAGTTCAGGACCGGTTTGGCGCTCTCCAAATTCTCCCGAACGGTGTGCTCATCAAATCCAGGGTCGACGCCGTGGATGACCCCGGAGCAGGTCCCCTCGGCGGCCACCTTTGCCCGCACGGGTGTGCCACCAATGCTGTTGGTTGCGAGGAGAGGGCGGCCGTGTTGGTTCCCCCGGAGCGTGTCGACGGCGACCACATTGCTACGGTGGGTTCCGGGCACGCGCGAGAGTTCCACCGCTATGCCACCGCGCGAGCACGCAAGGAAATTGCCCCTCGGCGCACTGGGGCGGAAAAGAATCGTGGGGCCGAGGTCCGTGTCGCGCAGCACCACGGTTTCTTGCGGCTGGCGTGGGTGTGATCCGCGGCGTCGTGGTCCCGAGGTGGTGGAGGGTCCAGGGGCACTGCGGGGAAGTGCCCGGCATTGACAGCTGGCATTGGGGCCGCGGGCGCGGTGTTGGTGCGCTGGCTGCTGGCCTCGAGGGCCACCACTGGAAAGACCGGCGCTGCTGTCGTGCTCCCTCCACTCCGCCGTGGCTGTATCAGCCGCCACAATGTTCTTTTTGGTGTTGACCCGCACGTCCTGTGCCCCCGCCAAAGCCGACAGGGCCTTAGCCAGAGAGAGGCGGGCATTGCGCGGGAACACTGCCCCGGGACCCGTAGGGCGAAAGAGGACCGTTAGCGGCTGTGCTGCAGCAGCCGACGCGACGGGTGTAGTAGTCGTGGCAGTCGGTGGGGAAACCGTGGGGGTCTCCGTGCCTGCGTTGCTTCGGGGTGCGGGAGCAGCTGCGGCTCCTTTACGCTCCCGTCGCCTTTGCGCTTTCGTCTGCACGAGCTGGAAGCCATCCTCATCCATGCTGGGCGCGGGTGGTGCATCGGTGGGCGGCGGGGCGTCGACGGCAGGTGGGGGGCTCTGCGGTTCTTCTGGGGCGATGGCTGGAACCTTACGGGAACCACCCTCGTCGTCGGAGCTCTCCGATGGCCGCTGACGTTTCCGCGAGGCCGTGGTATCCATGACCTCCGCCTCTGCGTCGGAGTCGTGCGGTAGTGGCACTGCCGACGGGTCGCAGGGAGGTCCGGGGACAACCGGCGCAGCCGAGGTTGTTACCGCGGCCAAGGCCGCTAAAGCTGCAGTGTCGTCAGCAGCAGGTGCCGGGAGGTGGTCCAGGGCTAGTATAACCGGCTCGGGAAGGGCCGCGTTGAATGGGTGGGTCTCGGTTTTGTTATGTTATATGCTATTCAAAAATGTTTTGAATAACATTACGCCAAACCCTCCGGGGGCCCTGAAAGGGCTGCGCTCGTAAGCTCTGCCTGAAGATGTGGCAAATCAAAAATCATAAGGGACGACGTGTGCAATGTAAAGCTAATAAAAAAGATACACGTGGAAAAATTCCGGGGAACGGCGAAAAAGAACGACCTTCACTCGCTGTGGAATAACGGGATCTCCAGTTTCACTTTCCCGCGCATGTCTGCTCACTCCCCGGCAGGTTGTTGTGAGATGGGTGAATAGTCCTCCTCTCCCGGGTGGGGGGAGTGATCCTTAGATTGAAAGGAAAAGTGCGCCCAGTAACTCTCCCAGAGGAGGAAACCTCAACAGTAGTTGCGCACAGGGATGGGGGTGGAAAGAGTGTGCGAGAGAGATAGGAGAGTGGTGTGAAAAAGAGAAACTTTAAAATAATTAAATAATGATTGAAAAATAAAACAAAGGAAGTAGAAAACGGTGCGGGGGGTGTTTCTGACCTCATCTCCTAAAATAATCCACGCAGTCTGGTGACCTCTATAAACTCCAGCAGAGCGGTGAAAGCACGTCCGGCAGAACATCGAGCGCACGCAGGAAAGAGGTGTTTTACAGTCGACCGGTGTAATCCTAGTCACCTGTAGGCAGCATGTAGCACCTGTCTGTGGGCATCGGCGTTGAGGCATCTCAGGAGGAGATGTTCGAGCGTCTTCATCCACGCAGTCGGCACAGAAGGGACTGCCTCGGCCGGTGAGTCGGTGCAGTCGTTCCGCGGTGCGGCAGCAGCCGATGCAGTCGCAGCTGATGCGGAGACGCAGGAGAAGGGAGCGGCCGCGGCGAGCCAGGCCTTTGTCAGGCAGGGCGCGGGGGCCGTTGCCGGCAGCCACAGGGGGATCAGGAATACATTTTGATGGACTGTATACATTATATTATACACGAGATGTTCTTTTACAAAGTACAAGAAGGGCGTCCCTCGATAAGCTTGAGGACTTGTTTCCCTTTTAAGATCTAAGGGGCGAGCCTTCTTCGCTTCTGCTTCGCTGGTCTGCAGCTCCGGGTTTGCCTGACGGGAGCCCTCTTCGCTTCGAACGCTACTAGATACTTCTCCAGTTCTCAAACTCCGCCTGAACCGCACCCGAAACATGACCCCGCTCCGTTTACTGTCACCACGGGGCGCTGCCGCCACGGTCGGCCTGATTAAGCAAGTCAGCTCGCAGCTAAACGCGCAGTACAGTGCTGTAACGGATGTTTTACACAGGTTTTGCACGAGTTCTCGGCTAACGTTTCTCTGGTATTTGAGACAAATGGTCTGCTATTATCCCAAAAAAATTGAGCAGGCGACCCATATTTATTGCTCGCGAACTTCCCATACAGAGCTTAGTGCGTACCGCGAACGACCGGCTGCACGCTCGGTTCGAAATGGCTAGAATATTTCCGCACAATGTTTACACGGTCCGCCACTCGAAGGTGTGGTTACATATGCTTCTTGGTGTAACAGTTTGCGTCCTGAAAACACGAACTACCGGCGACACCAGAAAGAGGACGACAATTCAAAGCAATCGCACTTTACTGCAGCCTAGCACCTAGCTTCGCACCGGCCGCGTAGAAGAATGTACGGCCTGACAAACATTTATTTCACGCACAAGCATGAGTACTTAACACATTCAAAGAACACGTCTTCTGGCTGCTGCCTGATTTCTCACAGTAGGTGCGCCTTTTTGTTCGCTATTGCCACTTTTTCGCTGTAGACGGCGGTTCACATCCCGCGAGTAGAAATGCATGCGGGTGATGCCGAAAAAGTTCAACACTTGGCATGTGAATGCTGCATTATGCTGGCCAGCCAAGTCAAGAAAGGCGGTGCTCCTCTAACTCTAAACGACATTTTCGAAAACCTCTCCCCACAGAGACCCTCCTTGTCCAGACAAGCTGACACTATTTTAACTATTTTCATGAATGTCACCGTCTTCCATGTTGGGTGCTTTTTAGGCTGTCTTGCTTAAAGCTCCTGTAGTCGGTGAAATAGCTGCCGGAAGCAAGCGCTGGCGTGGCAGAGCTTCTTCTATGCAGAGATGGCATGTTATAATATACATGCTTGGTGAACTTGTGTATGACATAGTCACTCAAATAGTATACAACACTATCCTCCACCTCACCCCTGTAATACGCGTGGTCGCTTGGCCCTTGCTCAGATGAATCAGCAGAACCAGTGGCGATTTCCATCACCTCAGCCGGCCTACCTCTTGAAATACGCTTTCTTTTAGTGTTTGGCAACATGTCCTGTGGATCGCCGACCCCAAGCAGGAAATGGCGATGCCATCTTTGACGACCTTCGAATGTACCGAGTAATTTAAAAGACCTTTCTTGGAGCGTGGCAAATATTCCCAACATGTGACCACGTGTTAGGAAGAGTGTCAAATCCAGAAACCTTAGTTGCTCCTGCTGAGAGGAACCTCATACGCAAACTTCAGGCCATTGGCTTCCTGCTTAAAAATCCCTAGTATTTCATCCCTTGTTTTTAAACATCCGTCCTCATCGACCAGCACCAGATAATCGACATACCTGAAAATCCTGATGTTCTCACGTTCCAGCACTTCTCGATACATTCAGCTATGAAACCCAGGAAGATACTGCTGAGAACGGGGGCGATCCCCGTTCGGCACGTTACATTGGAACGGCACGTTACGTTGGAAGTGCAGTGGTGCAAGACAGCTGGGAAAAAATAATAAGGCTTCCGAATTGTGCATCAGTGTTTACTGCAGAATGCTATGCTGTTTGTGTGGCTGTAAGAACAATAGTGAATGAAAATATCAAGAAGAGTGTAATCTATACTGACTCTCTCAGCCTACTCACAGCTTTGCATCTCAGTAACGCCACCGAACCCTTAGTAGGCAACATTATTCACAATATAGAAAAAGTTACAACACATGGACATACCATAAAATTCTGTTGGGTACCGAGTCACATCGGGATAACTGGAAAGGAAAGAGCTGACACATGTGCTGCACTAGCTTGGAGTCGCGAAATATAAAAGGTGACCATTCCCCATAAAGACTGCATGAAACTTATTCACAGAAAATTGAAAGAAAAATGGCAGAAAACGTGGGATAATGAATTAAATAACAAACTGCACCTGGTAAAGCCCATCTTGGGTGAATGGAAATCGTGCAGACATCAAGAACGCTACATAGAGATAATTTTATGCCGTCTGCGCATCGGGCACACACATTTAACACACAGCTTCCTACTAACAAAACAAGAAAAACCTTTATGTGACAGGTGTGGAGACGACCTCACAGTAATTCACATTTTAGTATCGTGCACAAAACTAGAAAAACTCGGAAAAAGTATTTTACGGCTTTTTACGATGAACGCATTCCATTCCATCCAGCTCTTATTTTAAGTGAGAGTGCAATTGTTGACATGTCATGCGTTTTTAACTTTTTAAGGGAGGCAGGTATCGTCCAAAAACTCTGATACCTTACACTGTATGTACATCGCTGCATTTTTGACGCGCCTCTACAGTCTTCTCATAATTGAGAAGAAGGCCGAGGCCCGTTCCCAACTAGTTCGGAACCTCAGGCCCCTTGCTTGGATAAGGAATCACTGAGGTGATCCGACCTTTTAAAAGAGGATATACCTTGTTGTTGGTGCATGATAGCCTTAGATGCTTATGCACCATTAAACCAAACACAACACATAATAGGTTTCCTACATCTTGGAGGATCTCTCAATCCTTTAAGAGACGCGCGTTTAAACGCAACGGTCTCCTACCTTGTGTATCCAAACCAAAGTCTGCAAAGCGCAAAACCAGCATGCGGTGGTTGCTGAAAGCGGTGGAACACAGCCACATCTAGTGCGCACTGGGAGCGAGTGACGGCGCACTGGGAGCGAGCGGTCTGTCCTGCTTTTCGCAGCCCGCCCTATCCGAGTCATTCCTGACTGGCCAGGGCGATGGGCGTGCCAGGCGTCGACCAGTCCAAGCTCGTCAACAAGCTCGCGCAGTACAGGTTCTCCTCACTTATCCCTGCTCGATCTAACGCCTCTGTACGAAACACGATCCTTCTCGAGCACACAATTCAAATCGCCTACCACCAATGACCCGCGAGAGGCCAACTAAGTACGAGTCCAATGTGGCGAAAAATTCTCTTTTCAACCGCCACTTACAAGGAGCGTAGATGTTCACCAAGCGAACACCGCAATCAAAATCCACCGACCAAACACTGCCCTCAGAATCCCTGGAGTGGCGCAACACAGTGCCGCTGAAACGAGGCATCAGAATGATGGCAACGCCGCGGGAACCTGTCGCCCCATAGCTCCAGTAGGATCTGGTGCCAAAAGTTCTGTCGAAGAATTTGATCTGTTCCAAGCGATGTACGAACGTGTCTTGCACAACAAGAACGTCTACCTTCCGAGTGTGAGCTAAATGGAGAATTTCGCTCCGCTTAGCATCGCGTGTAAAGCCACGGCAATTCAACGTCGCAATCGTAAGAGTTGGAATGAGAGGACGAAGCCATTTTGAATGAAAAGGGAAAAGGAAAACAAACAGTCCAATGAAAAAAGCAAGCGGAAAAAGACAAAAAAAGGAAGGATGGCTAGCATTAAAAAGGTAATACTAGCCACGCGACCGCCCGACAAGTTAGCTATCAACAGGAGGACCCTCCTTTTTGACGGGAGAGTCCCCTGTTGAGGGGCATGACATGTCCGAGAGCAGAGAGCACTCGCACATGCTGGAACCACACATCAGCCATAGTTTTTAGCTCCCCCGATGATGAGGCTTCGTCAACAGTCACGGACGAATCGTCGTCGGATTCTGTCACGGCAGTGCGCTTGCGCTCTGGCACACCCCCTGAACCATTCGGACTCGCTGTCAGAGTCGGACGACTCTCGCGCCGGAGAAGCCTTGCGCGTCGTGTTTTGACTGCGCTTGCGGCGCGTCCGTTTTTTTGTCACGAGGGTGAACGGCTGTTCGCCGTCCCCTTCGCCTCCACCCTCCGAAGCAGGCTCGCTTGAGGCGGGCTCGCTCGGCGCGGCTGAAGCCGGTGCTACGGGAGTGGAGAGAGTGGCCTCAACTAACTCCGACACACCCTCTCCCTTCTTTGCCACTTCCTCGACTGCTCCTGGAAGCGCGGGGGTTGCAGTCGGCTTTTTGCCTCTCCTCCGGTCCTGTCGGTGGTGGTGGCGCATGGCTGGGAGGGGCGAATCGATCGGCGAGGAGTTCGGCGAGCTCCTTCGTCGTGATGCCCATCCCCACAGCGATGGAAAGTGCTGGGAAGTGCGGCTCTCGTGGATGAAGGATGGCCGTGCTTTGGCGTCGTTGCGGGGGTCATCCAACGAGTAGCACAGCCCGTCCCAGCTCTCGTCCTGGCGATGATGTCCGGCGCCGGGTTGCCCGCGGGTACGGAATATCGCACCGTCGCAGCAGTCACGCACTTGGAAAGGGTGGCCACGTAATCCGAAGTGTCCGGCACATTAGCACACGGTTCCCGGAAACGCCATAACACTTATGAATTACCATATACACTTACCATACCCTATACACTACATACATACCATATACGCTTATGAATACCATATACACTTATTATTATGACATGAATTTTATACACTTATGAATCATGAAAACTATTAGCAAAGGAAATACTGTAACAGTATTAGGAAGTACAGTAAGTAGATTACAGTGTATGTGTAGAAACTGTGCATAAAACAGTGGTAGTGCAAAATGAAACTCGGCCACTGCACCACACTATAAGTCCGGGTATTGCGCCAGGTATTGAAGTGGGGTTCCAGAACAATGGGGGCGGCGAAGTCGCGCAGAGTTCGCGAAAACGCGGCCAGTTCGTCACCTCCTACACACGCGTAAGTCGCCGACCCCCCGTGAAGAGGTTCGAGCACTATCGGGTAGTGGTCGGAGCCCTGGGTGTCCGGACAACGCTTCCACCGGTAAGCACAAGTCTCTCCCACGAGGGAGAGGTCGATGGCGCTCCTGCTCACGCCCCGGCGGCCATAGATGGGTTTCCAGTCATTAAGGATGACGAGGCCAGTTTCAGAGATAGCGTCCAGGACCTCATTGCCTCGCGGGTCCATGCGTCCGCTCCCCCAAGCCGAGTGGTGCGCGTTGAAGTCGCCACAGATGACGCACTCGTCACCGAGAAGTGCAGCCAGCCGACCGATGAAGGAGGCGTCTCTGCGGCGTCCGGGACACGCGTACACACTGGCGATGGTGGTGTCACACGCACCAACACGCACTCAGAGGGCGACGCACTCCGCCGTAGCACTCACGACGTCGGAAACGTCAACCACAGCATGAGCCAGACGAGTGCGCATACACAGAAGCACAGGGACGGGTTGAGGGGTGCATCGGGTCGTCGCAGATGGGCAGGAGGCACGCGTTGAGATTACATCGGGTGGCGCCGTGGTAGGCTATGTACCCTGGCAGGGCACACTCGCCCACGCGCACTTGGGCCTCCTATAGCGCGAGCACATCAAAGCCGTCACATGGTAGCTGCGCGACGAGTTCAGGGTGACGGCGGCAAAGTGCCTGTACATTCCACTGGAGCACACGTCGAGGTGCGGTGGAGGCGCTAGCCATGATGCTGTAGTGCCTGTTGAGCAGCGAGAGCCGCGGCGCACAAATGATAAACAGGTGAGTCCGCGGGGACGAACTCCAGTAGTGCTCGTACAGCAGCCGCCAGCGCGTTGATGACTGCATCCCTGGCGTCCGCCCTGGCCTGTATAGGCGCAGCTGGGGCCGGTGGCGGTACGGTTGGAACGGTGGGTGCGCCCCGGGGGCTCGCAAGGGCGTCTTTGAATGAGACCCCAGTGCGGGCTTGAGGGGCAGCAGGAGTAGGAGGGCGAGTGTCCGCAGCTGTTGTGGGGGAGGCGCTCACACAGGCGAGGGTCGCGTCGGCCGCCTGTCCGACCCCGCGAGGAGTGTGGCTGCCTTGTGCTCCCGCTGCCAGACAGGGCATCGAGGCTCAGTGGAGGGGTGCTGACCGCGACAGTTTATGCACCGTGGCTTTGGTGCGGAGCAGGAGGAGGCGTGGCCGCCGCTCTGATTAAAGAGTTGCAAGAAAAAAAGCAAAGGCTGCTCAGTGAAGAGCAACTTGAAGCTTCTATTTTTCAAGACGAGTTAAACTCTCTCGAGCCCTACTTGATTATGAGGGCAGTTGCAATAAATGTTTTCCTCTACAATGAGATGTTTCCTGTATACCCTTTTTATATGCTTCACGGACCGTTTTATAGGTCAGGGAATTTTAGTTAAAATGGTCGGGGAAAACCTGGAAAAGTCAGGGAAATTGAATTCTCCAATTTGCTAGACACCCTGTTTGAGATCCCTCTCGCAATGTGGCACTGATGAGATCCCTCTCGCAATGTGGCACTGACACATTGGGCTGACAAAAATGGCTTTCACTTTCCCACACAAAAAACTGTTGCCATTCTGTTCACAGAAAAAAGCGGATTGCATCCTGACCCGGGTCTAAAGAGAGAGAGATGATGGGCAGACGGCAGGGAGGTCAACCAGAACGTGTGTCCCTCTTTGCAACTCTCTCTATACACAAGCACACATTCCAAGGATGTGCGCCTTTGTTCATAGGTGACGGGCCAGCAAGGCAGCGGGGTGCACCCTGAAAAAAAGAGCCAGGCCTGTGCAGAACCGCAGGAAGTGACAGCGTAAGCAGGAGGAGCTACTTTCTTAGAGGCCACTTTAAACGCTTGAGGAAACTAGGGCAAGTAGAAGTGGTAGGTATCTCCTTCACCATAACTTATCATTTTGCCAAGTAGGGAAGTACCCACTACGCCATAATTACCAGTGCCTCCGTAATGGGTTTAGAGCTACAAAGCATGCAGCCCTGTGTTCTTTCAAATGATTCCTCGGATCTCGTTATACAATCCATTTTCGCGGCGTGTAGCGGCGTGTTACTATTTTCAGTGTAACATTACGTTTGTTAATGCCATTCCGCGGCTGACGTTATATCTGTTGAGATCTTTTAGCAATGATTTTTCAACCACAGGCGTAGCTCAGTGGTAGAACGCTCGACTGCCACGCAGAGAGCCTGGGTTCGAATCCAGGCAGAGGACAAGTTGGAATACTCGTCAGTCCTGGTTATTTTTTCAAAAATTTGCAGCGATAGTGGTTACGGACACCGGCCGCGGTAGCGGCGGACAACTACGGCGCAAAAACGAACGTTGTTGTGATCTCATAACAGCTTACGCTGTGAAATTTCGGGGGGTGCTTCAGCCCGGTCAGCCCATGCCTGGCAACACGACAGGAGTATAGCACAGCATGTGAACGTCTGGCAGCTCGAGCACTTTCTGTAACTGCAGCTTTGTCTCGGGCTCTTAAACCTGTACTTGGCGCCAGACAACTGACGGTGGTACCCACCAAAGCGGTCCTCGAGAGTATCTCCCTGAAACTTGCCTATCAAGATGTATTGCTCTTAAAGGCAGTAAATAGCATGGAGCGCATGAGTTGTACGACATAAAGCTGAGTGCGTTTTCCTTGTCAAATCTCCTGCATCGTGCTTCAAAACTGTCCCAGTAGTCTAGCCACTGCATCTTTTCTCCAAAAGCTGTAACTGGAGGCAAGATGTTGATGTTTAACGCTTTTGCAGGTCATCTGGAAGCCTTTGGCCCTTCCGTGGTGTCTTAAAATTAACAACATGCCACCATGCTGGCAACGTGTTATCAGCATGCTGAAGATTCTTAATGCCAACTTTACATCTTGCCTCTCCATGTTTGAAGGATTTAACGCCTTTAATGACATTGTCGGAGCCATCTTCAAGAGCTCACTTTGGACTCGTGCAGCTCATATAAAGTCTTGAATGATGCGGTTAAAATTTTTGCCTTTGGCATCTGTACTCTTTGTACCTGGGATTGCTTTGATTTAACCACTTATTTCTGAGACATTTGAATAAGTGGACAAGGTCCACGACAAAATCAAAGGTTGTGATTGGTCAGCTGGACATTGATAAACTATCTGTAGTCTCGGAGGGCTTGCAAACTGTGATGATTTTCTTTAGCAGATTTGCTTTCGGAACTACTCTCTCAGGCAAAGCCCCGAGAGTCTAATTTAGGACAAAGCCGTTCTTCACACAAGACACACACACAAAGCTTTTAATATAAACTAATAAGAAAAGAGAGAAAATGAAACGCCAAGCACTTGAGAAATAAAAGCACGACAAAATGGATAAATGAGGGTCCTGGCGATTCAATATCTAAGGGTCCGACAGAGATGTGTGAAGGCGATGCGGGAGAATCGCACGGCTCACCAAATTGTCGATGAACTTCATGAAGAACGAGTGAGTGACGTGCAGCAGGCTTGCGAAAATCACCATGCCAGACATTTGGTGGCGACGGAGGACGTGGGCAGCTAGGCGGCTCGATCAGGTGGTAGCGGCATCTTGTCCACGCGTCTCGGCGTGGAACTCTGGCCCGCAGCCCGACTGTTCCCGCTATGCCTACGGTCACAGGATTCAGCAAGTCCTCGCCTGGAGCTTGCGAGCCGCTGGGGTTCTGATGGCTGGGATCAGGTCAGCAGGAGGTCCCGGTCGGGTGAAGCCCTTGTGGCTCGGGTCCGGAACCCGACTGCCGTCTTCAACGCCCGGCCCAGTGGACGATCCGATCCGCTGCCTTCCTCGAACTCTCCTGCCCGGAACTCTCCTGGAACTCTCTTTCGTGGAACCCCCGAAGAATCCTATGCCGCTCGCTTTCCACCGTGTTATTCAGCCAGTGGCCGCTAGTAACTCCGTGGATGTTTGTGGTTGGCTGCTTTGTTTTCTTCTTTTTTTTAATTTTGCAACGCCATGCCTTTCTTT
Source organism: Hyalomma asiaticum (assembly GCA_013339685.2). Classification (NCBI taxonomy): domain Eukaryota; kingdom Metazoa; phylum Arthropoda; class Arachnida; order Ixodida; family Ixodidae; genus Hyalomma; species Hyalomma asiaticum. The sequence goes on along the minus strand of CM023487.1, from coordinate 84,363,894 downwards.
CTCATTCGACATTTTTTCATGCGCCGTCCTCCAGGTCCGCGAGCGTCTTCTCGCATCGTCTTCTTTTTCATTGCGTCACTTTTGCTTTTCGCGCGCACTTTTCAAAATCACTCTCTGGTCGCGCACTTCACACATCACACAAACATTGTTTTCCTGTTTATAAAATTGTCAGATGACAGCAATCACTTTAAACCCAGTATGCTCGAGCTCGACAACTAGCATTCGCAAAATATCATGCAAAATATGCAGAACAGGACCACCTATTGCCCCAGGCCCTGTGGTGAGCACTGAAGTCACTGCAGAGCAGGAACTCCTTCCCCAGGCAATGCGAGGTCAGCGTGCGGCATCTGGGGTCCCAGGGTTGGCGTAGCGGGATATACATGCTGGCCACAGTGGTGTCTCCCCCCTCAAGGCGTACGCAGACAGCATAGCACTTGAGGGGACCACAGACCAGGTATGTCACGGGCACCTCTGCTTGCTGGAGTTCCCGCTTCACGTGCACGGCGCAGTGGGCAGATCCTTGCTGGTGATTGTCGTCCAGGCAGGGGGCAGCAGGGCAAACAACCAGGGTGCATCCTGTCTGGCCCTTGCACCAATGAAAACTGCATATCATCATCATCATGATAAAGCTGTGATTCAACAATGATCGCAAGTTGTTAGCAGGTGTGTTCCTACTGTTCCAACAATTCAGTAAACAACCTCAAATGTATCCTTGAGCTTGATTTGCAAAGAAAAGCATCACACAATCAACAAACATATGAATCCACCTTCTGCGGTGTGAGGAGTTTCTGTGGAGGCTTGAGTTTCTGTGGAGGCTTGTGCCCACCTTCAGAAAAACATCTATTTGAAAGTGTCCCAGAAAAACATAGCTTTGTCAACATTTCGGATGACCATATTGCTGTGGCCGCCCTCTTGACAAATAAAGATTCCTTGGGCATGGCCGTGAGCATCTCGGACATCTTTGCTTAGGCAAACATTGTTTGCTAAATGCACCTGAGAGAAAAAAGTTTTCAGTCATTACCCTGTATACGTTATCTCTGATAGTCCTTAGTTCTTACCATGCCATTGTCTATGATGGAGCAGCCCACCCATGTCTAATTCTCTGTTTAGGCAGGCATCTGTGGGCATATCAGTTGCGTAGTCAGATGAGCGCTTTTGCACATTCAGGACATTTGGTTTGGCGCAGCATCCTTTGGGCGACATATCGAGCAATTCAATGAATAACTCGGGAGTCACTTTTTGTAGAAACCATTGCGCAGTGATCTGTTGGACCATTAAAGGATTTCATGTACTTCGTTGAGGCACCATATATCCATGAGCTCGTCAAGCTTCATCTGGAGCTCCCTCTGGTCATTGCGACTGCCATGTATGAGGCTCTTCAGCGCTGACGGCGATACATTTCCGTTAGCAGGTGCATCCACCAAACTACAGAACGACGGATAACTGTGAAGGAAGAAACTGTTGGTGCAGGTGGTCGTTACTTCCCGACATTTGCCTCAAAACTCCGAACACATTCTGCAAAGAATCCTGGCTTAGTCTCGATGTCAACAAGCACTTGTAACCAAGCTTTATTGTGAGATATTCAAAAATGGACACAATAAAGTACGTATAAGACATTTAGTTTTCTGCAGTTGAGCTGCTGCTTTCTGCGGCCGTTACTAGCATGTCGGAATTGTCATTACAAATGCAATCTAGCATCTTCATGCTGTTGCGTTAAAATGTTTACATGAAAACTGTGTTGCTTGTCTTGCTCTATAGTGCCTGTAAATGTTGCGAGATGGTAGCAACCAAATTATGCGCTGACCAAAGCACTTGGTATCGCTTTTTTTTTATAGCGGTGTGGACTTGCCCTTGTGGCACAGAGCTAGGTGTGAACTATATAGCGTAATGAAAAGTTAATAGTGCTGTCTTCTAGGCACATTAAAATCCAGTATAAATCATGCTTTTTTACATTAAGTTGTATTAGGCCACTTACCAGCCCTTGTAGTTGTAGTAGTCTGTGGCATGCTCCTTAGGCGGTGAAATGGGAAAGTGACATCCATCCAAGGCTCCGACGCCTTGGCGGAAACCGGTGACGGCCTCAAATTCCTGGATGTTTCTAGCCATTTCCTCTGCGGTCATCATCTTGATCCACTCGCTTTCGAGTACAGTGACAACAGCCCCGCAAAACTGCCTGTATAAGGTGTTGCCTGTTGAGCGTCCAACGCCGAAGAGGTTGGCCACAGTTCTATCTTCAGCCGATGAGCACAGCTTGTACAGGACAATGGCGACTCGCTTCTCTGGAGTGATCGTTTCACGCATGCTGGCGCACTGTCTTTCGAGCCCACTGCGCAAGCTCTCCACAATGAAATGAAAAGTGGACAGGTACACTCAAAATGATTGAAGTTCTGCTCACCGACGTGAGGTACAGTTTCTTCGAACCACCTCTCGTTTCGTCTGAAAGCCCAGACCGATCTATCGTAGACCTTTTCAGACAGCTCCAGTGCGCACAGCAAGGAATTGCTGTATAGCAGTTGCTGCTTGATACTCTCCTTGGCGGCTTTTGCAGCATCTGCCTCGCTTTTTCTTCCGTACGGTCGCCCATAACATGTAGAGAGCACCGAAAAACAAATATGGTAAATAAAAGCTTAGTGGTGCCAGACGGACTTGTACACGTCACTAGTTATGCGAATGCTTCCTTAACTAGTGCAACAAACGTTCACATGGGGTTTCTTCATCTTTTATTCCTAAATTTATTTGAGCAAACAAGCAATGCAAAAAGTCTTTAATTTGTATATCGAGATACGCCGTTTTATTTTTATTGCTTCTTTTTTAAATGCTAGCGCCACGCTTTCGGTAGCGTCTTCGAAAGAAAACACTAAAAGGACATCGTTGGTGCCGTGTGTCTGTGCCGCAACGCTTCTTGGTTAAAAGTGTTTTCAACTTCGTAAAAGACCGTAAAAGACTTTTTGCATGCCCGTGTGACACAGGTATAAGTTGCTGTCACTGATTAGTGCCTGTGCCCTACTGTGGTGTCGCATGGTCATTTTTGGAGGGTGAGAACACTTGTATTTCAAATGTTTCAGAATCGGCATGTGGAATGCTTATTGAAACAGTGAAAATTGCAACCCGGCACAATCACAACTGCTTTAAACGGGTGGACACCAAGATGTCTGGCTGGTGCATTCTCTGTTTCAAACAATTAATATTGCTACAGGACAAAACACAAATTTTAATATTCATGTATACTTAGTAAATAAATTTATATTGCAGTTATTTATGGAAATAATTTTCGGTTTTGGTTTCTGGGCACCCACCTGGACAGCAGTGTCACTTGCTTAGGACTTCGGTGATGGTATACTTGCATACAGTGGCCTCCGGATGGCCTTAAAATTTGGCGTCTCAACCACTTTAGCAAGTGAGTTCGTTCACCCGCAGCAGCCACCACCCTCAGTATAAGTTGAACCATAATTATGCTACACATTGTGGCTGCTGCAGCTTTCACGATCCTTAGCATAAGCATGGTCAAAGCCTGTGTGAGAGCCTTCAGTATTACGATGGGACAAAACGTTGACTATTTCTTTTTGTTCAACTATAGTTGGCTTTCCCAGCCGATGGGCTTTGCAGGGAGGCTTCCGTTTTGTGGAACAGAATCTTTGGTGCTTTTCTATTTTCTTTTTGTTTGCAGATTGTGGAGTGGCTGCTTAGGTGTCCCTCACATGCGAGTAAATGGTATCTGCTTTTACAGGAATGTCTGAAAGCTTTGGCTTCAGCCAGTACGAAGTGGTCCTGCGCTGTAGGTTGCTGCAGATACTCGAGGAACATGTTGGTCATTGTAACACAGTCATTAGTCGCAGAAGTCACCTTTCTCTTGTTCTTCAAGTTTTCCAGCGCACAGAGTGAAGTTCCACCTTTTTGTTCTATGTGGCCTTTATCCTCCTGTTAATGATAAAATAAATGTACTTGTATTATGGCAGTTTTAGTTTGAAACAAAAAGCTGTATATATAGCAGCCTTCGGTTCAGTTTTTTCAGAATCCCGCAAGGTGGAACTGTCGTGACGAAAGGACATATTGGCATCTTTTTGTTTTTAGCATAAAGCTACACAGAAATGCATATCGATCCTCAGAAAAGAAAGCTTGACTGTTTGGTGTTGAAACCTGGGATCCGCCTGCGCATCACAGTCGCTCTATCAATCCACCTTTTGCGGCACATTGTGGCATCCCCGCCTAGTCACCACAGGTAATGGTCTGGCAGGTGCGTGCCTCTCCAATCTGGCCGTGGGAAGATTGCCACTGCATCATCTGCTCACGGACTTGTGGTATGACAGGCAGGGTATGTGACACAACGTTAGAATTATTTTAACATAGTAGTGTTCACAAGTCTTTTTTAACTGTGTTTTTTGCCTTCTCTCTTCAAGTTGCGTTTGTAACACTGGTGAAGGCAGAAATAAAAATGAAATAGGCATGCAGGGCACATTGCAGAAACAAGATTTCTGCAGCAAGGCTATCATATGCAACAGCAGAAGAAAAAAATGAGTGCTGTAAAACCATTTTTCTTCATGAGCATTCTTTTCCCATAGAAGAGAATACCTGTGGCACAAAAAGCGCTCAGTCAGAGGATTCATTCCACACCATTTCATTCGCTGCGCACCAGTTTAGGTTATTCTGCACTGTCTTGTTTCCTTTGTTACTTTTGCTTTCCTGAAGCTACAATGACAGCATCCTGCTGTCCTACACCATAGGGATAGTACATGTTTGCTAAACACACAAAGAACTTGCACAGTTCTTGCTCTGCGTACTCTTACTTTGCTATGGCCCTTCGCGATTTGTTTCCTTAATGTTGTTGTAACACACAAGGGTTTTCCTACACATATGGCAAATGGGTGCACATACGTCAGCTGATGAAACATAGAAAAGAATGAAGGACAAGACAGAGCTATTTTGCAGGAACGGAAGCATAGATACCCTTCCTCTGAACAGCTATGACGTTTCGTCAATGCACGTGCAGCGGCTTGCATTAGAAAGCTAAAAACGAATGGGTTTATGGTGGTACAGGTCGAAAGCTGATGTCAACGATGAAGTGAGAAGCTTGGTGCACAAGCAAGGGCCATAAAGCAACAATAAAAAGAGAAGAGTGTAAGGAATGTGCAGACATTCCTTTCTCTGCATTTTTAAAAGTTACCTGTATTCGTTAAAGATGGGTTGCGCGCAAACTTGACAAGGACACAGGAAAACGCGTCTGCTTTTTTTTTTCTCTCTGCCCTTGTCATGTTTGCGTGCAACCCATCTAATTGCAAGCAGGTACCAACTCGTCCGTGAGAGTCTTGTTGAACTGTATTCGTTCAATGCATCACTTTGTCGCACGAACACACGTTCCATTTCCGCTCTTGTTTTTACATGTCTTTTTCCACTGGGTGCCGATGCAAATGACCAATGGTGGCCCATGGTCATGTGCACGTTGTCCCATGCACGAGTGTGGCAGCCCGTGCAGCCTGTGCGAAAGACGCAGCCCGTGCGGTGTCTGGCACATCCTATCCACATGATGCAGAGCGGCAAGCCGTAGAGGACGCTTGACGAAGCCAGCCCATTGAATAGCCGGAGAGCGAGGGACGGGGAACAACCGTTGCCACGGGCGAGAAGGGCGCGGGCTGCAGAGGCCACACGCCTGCACACACCAACGAGCGTCTTCACCGCCAGGTTCCAGTTGAGCCGATGGTCGATGGTGACGCCGAGGTAGCGGACGTGTCGCGCCCATTTCAGGCGGTGGCCGTGCAGGGAGAGGGTGGCAACTCCGTAGCGGGCGATGGGGGACGGATGAACGAGGAGAGCCTCGGTCTTCGTTGGAGAAAGGCGGAGTCCCTTGCTGCGCATAAAGAGGTCGACGGCATTCACAGTTTCTGGACGCACGCACGCACACGGTGGCCCGCAAGCGTGGGCCCACTAGTGAACACCGCCACATCGTCAGCATAGACCGAGACGCGCACAGGGAACTCCAGAAGGTGCGGCAGGTAGGCAGTTAGGTCCGCGAGCACAAGGTTGAAAAGAAAAGGGCTCAGGACACTGCCCTACGGGACCCCCGAAGTCACCAAACGCGGCCCACTGAGCGCCGAACCAACGCGGACACGCATGGTGCGATCGCGGAGAAACGCCTCTATGTATGCCAGCATACGGCCACTCACACCGATGTCCCGAAGAGCGGCGAGGATGGAGGGGTGAGGGAGAGAGTCCAAGGCACTCTGTATGTCAAGGAGCACCAGGTACGCACCCTCTCCCTTGTGTTTCGCCGTTTCCAAGGTGGAGATGACGTCGGCGAGGGCGTCGGCTGTAGCACGCGAGCGTCGGAAGCCGCACTGTTCTGGCGCGAACACGTCGAGTGCCTCGGCGATCCACTCGAGACGCTCAAGAGCCATGGCCTCGAACAGCTTCCCCGCAGCCGAGGGAAACAGGGCGGTAGGAGTTGAGCTTCGAAGATGCCTTTCCCTTCTTCAGGACCGGCACCATGATGGCTTCCCTCCATTCGTCCGGAATATCGCCCGAGTGCCAGATGACGTTGAAAGCATCAAGGAGGCGAGGAAGCTGAGCGGAGTCTGTGTTGCGGAGCATCTGGTACGTAATACCGTCAGCCCCGGGGGCAGAGCGTCGTTTGCGAGTGGAAAGGACTGCGCACAGCTCGGCCATGGTAAAGTCCGCCGTGCAGAGTGCCGATATCTCCGCAAGGATGGCTCCAGTCGGGAAATATCGGCGTGGTCTGAGGAGCTCGCGTCTATGGTGGGACGAGAGCTCGAGGACGGGAGCAGGCGGGTTGGCATGGCTGTCCATGGCGGGGCAGAACACATCGGCAAGCAGTTCAGCGAGCTGTGGCGCGCTAAGTCCGCGGGAGACAGCGATACACAAGGCCGGGCAGCCGGGGATACGAGGCCGGAGAATTGCGTTAAAGATGCGCCAGGAGCGGGCAGATTGGCGCGGGTTTTCCAGCACAACGCAGAGGCTCGCCCAGGACTCATCCCGGCTATGATGGGCGTGTCGGCGGCAGACTGCATCCAGGCGGTTGTAGATCGTCCAGTGTTCCGCCCTGTCCGACTTGATGGCGCGTCTCTGTGCGCGTCGACGAGCAGCGCGCAAGTTGAGAAGCTTCAAGTCGGGAACAGGGGTGCCCGCGGGAACAACACACCGTCTGGACGCCTCACTCGCGCACCGAGTCACGTGCACAAGGAAGGGTGTGTCGAGGGGCGGCGAAGTCGCGCAGAGTTCACGAAAACGCGGCCAGTTCGTCACCTCGTACACACGGGTGAGTCGCCGACACCCGTGAAGAGGTTCGAGCACTATCGGGTAGTGGTCGGAGCGCTGGGTGTGCTTCCACCGGTAAGCGCTTCCACCGGTAAGCACAAGTCTCGCCGACGAGGGAGAGGTCGATGGCGCTCCTGCTGACACCCCGACGGACGTAGGTGGGCTTCCCGTCATTAAGTATGACGAGCCCAGTCTCAGAAACAGCGTCCAGGACCTCGCGGGTCAGTGCGCCCGCTCCCCCATGGCGAGTGGTGCGCGTTGAAATCGCCACAAATGACGCACTCGTCGCCGAGGAGCGTAGCCAACCGACCAATGAAGGGAGCGTCCCCGCGGTGCCCGGGGCGCGCGTAAACACTGGCGATGGCGGTGTCACGCGCACCAACACGCACGCGGACGGCAACGCACTCCACTGTAGCACTGAGCACGTTAGAAACGTCAATCACCGCGTGAGCGAGGTGAGTGCGTACGTAAACAGAGGCACAGGGGCGGCTTGAGGGGTGCGTCGGATTGTCGCAGTGAGGGAGGAGGCACTCATCGAGATCGCATCGGGTGGCACCGTGATAGGCGATGAATCCCGGGAGAGGGCACTCACCCGCACGCACACGCACCTCCTGTAGCGCGAGCACATCGAAGTCGTCGCGTAGTAACTGCGCGACGAGTTCAGGGTGGCGGCGGCGAAGTGCGCGGACATTCCACTGTAGCACACGCGGCCGAGGTGCGGTGGAGGCGCTAGCCATTGTGGTGCAGTGCCTGTTGGGCAGCGAGAGCCGCGGCGCACAAGTGGTGGACAGGTGAGTCTGCAGGTACGTGCTCGAGGAGTGCACGTACGGCAGCCGTCAGGGCATTAATGACAGCGTCCCTGGCGTCCGTCCTGGGATGTGTAGGAGGGGCCGAAGGAGGTGCGGGAGAGACAGTAGGTGCAGATGCAACAGTTGGGGCATCCCGAGAGGACGTAAGGACGTCTTTGAATGAGACCCCAGTGCGGGCTAGAGGGGCTGCAGGGCGAGCGTCTGCGTCAGCACTGGGGGGGGCGCTCACACGGGCGAGGGCCTCGCGTCGCGTCGGACGTCTGTCTGAGCCCGCGAGAAGCACGGCTGCCTTGCGCTCCCGCTGCCAGACAGGGCATGCTGGTTGAGGTGGCAAGGGGCCGGGTGCGTCGGGTTGCTTATGCTCGATTGGCTTAGTATTATGCGCAGTGACGGGTGCATTATGCTCGCCGTAGAGTAAGTATATTATGCACACTTTGTGCCTCATTATGCGGGTACCTTGGGGCGTCGTGCATTTGTGATGTGCTGCGTTCTGTGGAGGCGGAAGGCAGCTGAAGGGAGGCCGGCTGCTTTTTTGGAAAGGGAGCCGTGTCTTCCGTGCTCGTTGTCGCAACTGCTGGTGTGGACGCGCTGGCCGTCGTCTGTGGTTGCGACAGTGATGCGGGCAGGCAGTTCGGGGCTGCGTTTGCCGGCGGGCCGGGCTGGCTCAGGAAAGTCGCATCAGCCGGGCGAGATGCCCTGGTTGGAAAAGCGAAACTTGTCTCCCAGGAGAACGGGCACCGGTTGGTAGGAGGAGCAGAAGAAGCACGGACGCGAGCGGGCGAGGTCTGCGTGGCCGTAGTGACAGCGGGGGGCGCGGCAGGAGCCTCGCTTTCAGGGTCAGACCTTTCACTAGAAGAGTCCGAGAAGAAGGACTCCTCGGAGCTCGAGTCAGAGGACCCGGTGGAGCTGGGGCTTCCCGACGAGACGACGGGTTCACGCGGCGTAGTGCGCGAGGGGGAAGTGTCAGGGGGAGGTCCAGCCTGCGGAAGTGTGGGCCACTCGGTGGGGTCCAGATTAGAGGGGGCCGCCGTGTCCGTCGAGGAGTTGGACTCCTCTGTGTGGGCCCCTGGATTGGGGCTGGTGCCTCCGGTGGTGGCGGCGCCCTTTTGTGCGACCCGCGTGGAGGCAGGTTGTTGGGGGGAAGGTGCCCGGGAAGGCCCAGCTTCCGCATCGTGTGTGGGGTTGCCCGAGTGGTCGTCTACCATCCGGGTACGTAGCCTGAGGGCCCGCGACCGAGTAGTCGGGGCACTCTGTGTGAGTGGAGCACCTGTCGCTTCTCTCAGGCCATCCATAGCTTACGCCACGTTCAGACGGCACTGGAGCCGGCCGGGGAGGGGGAGAGGAGAAAAAGTAAAAACATAACGTTCTCCACCCCCTTGTGAGCCCTGAGGAGGGCTACGCAGAAGGCGCTGGCGTGGGAATGAAGAAAAATAAAAGAATAGGCACGGGGCGTGGCAAGAGCTAAGAAGTTCGCGCGGACGAGAGCGGATCGACGGAGAGCAGGAGCGGAAAAAAAAAAACTTCATAAATCTACAGTTGGGTACATACTATGTATGGAGGAGGGATCGACCCACACCTTAAGGAGCTTCGCCCCTAAAATCTGCGCAGAACTCTGGAAGTAAACATGCCACTGGTGGCTGCAAGAGACGCCGCTGCGCATCTTGCTGCTTCACAGCTTTTATCATCAAGTCTTTGCAGCGCTATCACTCACCTCTCGCCGACGAAAATCAGTAAAGCCGCACTTACTCTCCCCAGGGTGGACACGGAAATTGCAGTCATAAGCCATGCATGAGGGTATATTCAGGATGGTCCATATGGTGCAGCAGCAAAGCAAGTGAACCTGCGAAAGCACTGGTGTACTTAACTGAGGCAGCACAACCCAGTGTCATCTGCTACCACCAGTGGGTGTGGCCTCTAAACTATTTTTGGTACCTCAATTGAAAGGGAATGGTGCAAGCTCAGTTAGACGTCACAAAAGGTGGGTCAAACTAACCAAGAGGGTGCATTGATCTGGTATATAACGTAGAGGACAGTGAGACATGGCAAATAATTTTTTGTGGAATCCCACAATGTACAGTAAAGGTGCAACCAGACGAAGGACGGAAACCGGATTTATCGCCGACACGGACGGGTACTCCTTGGACTGTCCGGCTGCAGGTGGTAGGTTGTAGAGAGTGAAAGGACCGTCACGTTCGCTCACGTGCGGTGCGGTGAATGATGAGTGCGGTACACGGTATTGTAAGGCAAACACAGATATATTCATGGGCGTTCTCAAAGGACATGTACAGACAATAAGAAGAGTTAGGCTCACGGGCTACACATTAAGTCTTTAGCGTGCACAGTTCTCAAAAAGCAAAGTCACATTCACGTGCGAACGCTCACGTCTCTCTGGGCGCCGGTAGCGGGAGTCATCGGTGGGGCGACTTGAGGGACGCGGCGGGCAGGCGAGGTTGTGGAGCTCGAACGCTGGTGGCGGCTCTGGCTCTCGGACGCAGCACGGAGTGGAGTCGGCCCAGCGCAGGTAAAGGCCGAAGCCCAAAACCAGTAGGTAGCGGGCACACTGGTCACCCGGCGAGGTCAGGCAGCAGTCGCCGGCTACCGACGTTCGCAGGACCGGTCAGGAGGCTGCCCAGCGCTGCAGCCCGGGTAGCCCTCTTCAGACCTCCGCTCCTCGAACGCCGGCTTCCTCTGCCTTCGTGGCGGTCATCCTGATCCTCGTGCCTTCCTGCTTCTTCTTCTTGCTTTTTTTCCGCTCTGCCACGTGCACCCTTTTTTTTCCGCGACGCGCCGCTTAGGTCGTCGACCTTCGTTGTCGTCGTCGTCTCGTTTCACCACATAGGTAGTGATTTTGATTTTGAATGAAAGGAAAAGGACGCTAATTTCTGTCGCCCATGATGGGGACACGGCTAAGCGCCTTGGGGGAAGGGGGAGATGGACATAAAGGGAAGAGTGAGAGAGTGGGAGGGGGAGGGAGTTCGTGAGCTGCACAAGAGATACCGTTCATCCAAACACAAGGGCTGGACGGCCCCTACAGCCTGCGGAGGTCCGCCGCGTCAGCAAACGCCAGGAAGGCCCGCAAGGCAGGGAGAGTCTGTCGTGCCGGGAAGAGAAAATGGTCCGCCGATGAAGCTGGCATACCAAGAAGCCGGTACCGCCTCACGAGGACACGGCGTTCAGCGTCGAAGGCAGGGCAGGAGCAGATGATGTGCTCCAGGGTCTCGTCGGCCCCACATCTGCTGCAGGCTGGTGAAGCACGTCGGCCTCGAAGGTGCATCCTGGCCGCAGGCCAGGCACTGCCCGTCCGGAGACGCAGCAAGAGGCATCGGTCACTCCAATCCAGGTCGGTGTCCGGGAGTGGTGAAGGTGGTTTCCCACCGGCCACCCGCTTGTCGGGGTGGATAGACAGCAGCAGCTGCCGGATGCGCTGTCTGGTGAAATCGGCAGCTGCAACAGCGGTGGTCACCGGGGCACCGCGATGGGCTGCTTTGGCGGCGGCATCTGCCTCCTCGTTTCCGGCTATCCCCACATGTGAGGGCAGCCAGTGGAGGGACAGACGAGTGCCACCGGCATCGATGGCAGCAAACTTGGCCTGGAGTAGCGCCACAGTCAACCCGGCGCGGTCTGGGTGCAGGAGGGCCTGCAGGGCCGGCCAGGAGTCGCTGATGACTGCTACAGGCTGCTGGGGCATCGTGGCGGCCAGGTGGTCGGCAGCCAGGTGGAGACCAGCCAGCTCGGCAGCTGTCGAGCTGGCGTAGAAGGGCAGGCGGCAGGCCAGTGAGGTGCCCGTGGCCGGCACTACGCAGGCAGCCGCAGCCGAGCGGGGACTGTTCAGGACTGACCCGTCCGTGAACAGGAGGAGATGTCCCCGCAGCCGCTCATGGATTTTCTCCATGGCTGCCTGCTGGAGGTGGCACGCCGGAGTTCGCTTCTTGGTGAGCCGCTCCAGCTCCAGGTGGATGTCCAGGGGCCGCAGGTGGGGGGTGGAGGTGGAACAGGACGAAGGCGCTGGGGCACCATCTTCTCGTACAGTGTGCAGATTTGCCCCATCCGCGAGGAGGGGCGACTGCGCAGTCACTCGAGGAGGGCACTTCCTCCGGGGGCCCTGTGGAGGCGGTCGATGTGGTGGAGGGCCTGGCGCAGCATCAGCAGGGACAGGGGCCAGGCCTGGGCCTCTGCCAGTGTGGCGGCCACTGGTGACTGGCGGGAGAGTCCCATGTAGCGCCGTAGCGCTAGCCGGTGTTGGCGCTCGAGGATCTCCCGCCGGTGAGCTGTGAAGAGCACCAGTGGCAGAGCGTAGAGCAGGACTGTCGTGGCTGCCCCCTGGTGAAGCTGCCGAGCCAACCGTGGTGTACAGCCCCTTCCCCGGCTCTGAAGTTTGGAGATGGCCGTTAACGTCCTCGTTGCACTGGAGGAGGCGGACTTTGTTGCGGGCACCCACGTGAGGCAATGGTCGATCTTGAGGCCCGGCTCCATGGGATCTGCCGACCGTTAATCACCAGCCGACGGAAGGTCGTCCTGGTGGCTGCCCTGGGATGGACCATGAGCGCCACTGTCTTGGTCGGTGATACTGCCAGTCCTATCCCCCGGAAGAAGGCCGCGACTGCGTCCAGGGATCGCTGGAGAGACCGCCTGATGGTGACGATGTTCTGCCTGGGCCCGCTAACCCACAGTGCCACGTCGTCGGCATACAAAGAGCACTGAGTGGGGTAGCGCTTGTCAACTGGCAGCATTGATGGTAGAGCCGCCAGCACCAAGTTGAACAAGAAGGGGCTCAGGACAGAACCCCGCGGGACCCCCGATGTCACCGTCCTTGGGGAGCTGGTGTTGTGCCCCACGCGTACCTGCAACGTCCGCCCAGCCAGGAAAGCAGTGATGAAAGCTCGGAGGCGGTCCGTGATGCCAAGGCTGTCCAGAGCTCCCTCTATGGCCACGTGAGGTAGGCCGTCGAAGGCGCCCTGAACATCCAGTAGGACGAGGAGGGCCACCTCCCCGCAGTTCTTGGCCTCCTCCAGGGTCGACACCACATCCGCGATGGAGTCCGCGGTGCAGCGGTGGCGCGGAAGCCCGTCTGCTGCTCAGGCAATCAGGCGTCTGCTGCCCTGCGATCCAGCTCAGGCGTGCCAGGACAGCGGCTTCCATGAGCTTGCAGGCGGCAGAGGTGAGTGAGACGGGCCTGTAGGATCCAATGGACGCTGCTGGTCGCCCAGGTTTCCAGATGGGCACCACCACCGCTGCCAGCCATGCCTCAGGTAGGGTGCCGCTCCGCCAGACCTCGTTGAAGGACCCCAGGAGGCGACGTCGTGCCGTGGTATCCAGGTTTCGCAGCATCTGGTAAGTGATGCCGTCAGCTCCCGGGGCACTGCGGCGCTTGACCCCGGCCAGGGCAGCATTCAACTCGTGTTCAGTTAAAGGCGCCTCGCACAGAGTTGCTATCAGTGTTGCCATCGCTGAGCGTCAGACATCCGCTAAAAAGCAATGAGAAATCCGCCAGATTCCGCTAGATTCTAAAACATATCCGCTAAATTTCCCGCTAGGGCCTATTTTATTCAAAAAACACTGCAATTTCGTATGATAAATACCTTTATCATTCTTAAAAGCTCCCCAAAACTACGAGAGCTGAAATAACATATAAAATAGTCTTTCAAGGAGTCTAACTAGAACACTTGAGGCTTCAGTGCTGCGGTGGTCGTCATTGGTGAACCTCATCACAGATGAGGCTAAAAGTTATAAATGTTCACACTGATGAAAAAAAAAAAACTCACAGGTCAACGAAAAACACATCGAGGTCTTCGTCGCCGCTGTTGTCGTCTGACACCATCTCCACAGGACCGCTGGTACTTGTTGAGGGACCAGACAGGTGACTTGGTTGCACATACGTTGCAGATGTCCCGAGTGCACTAACAACTGCCGCGGGAAGTTCGTAATCAAAACAACTTTTCTGGTGTCGCTTCAGCCCCGCTCTTACGACGAGGATGGCATTTGTTGTTTCAGGCTTCAGCTTGTTCCTCAGCTTGGATTTTACTATGTTAAGCTGACTAAATGCCCTCTCTACTTCGGCATTTGAATACGGCAGCACGAGCATCGACATGGCAAATCCGGCCAGCTCGGCGAACGGGTTTTCGCCGCAGGCGTCCTTATGGAGTGAACTTCACACCAGAACGACTGCGTGGACGATATTTGCTTCCAGTCCAGGAGGGTGATTTTGCCCCACTGGTTTTGAATTTTTTCGATCGTTTCAAGGGCACTGCCATTGCTTCCAGCAGAGGAATCAATGGCTCCTTCACGATGCACAAAGCGTTTTCGACCGATAAGAGTGATGTTTTCTGGAGAACTGTGATGTTGTCGGGAAGTCGCTGTCTGATTTCATCTACTAGCGTGGTAATAAACCTTATGCAGCTTTCTCGCATCACAGCTTCATCTGCGACAGAGAACTCGTCGGTCTTCTGAGCTTTCATGTTGTCAACGTACGTCTCAAACAGGTAGCCCAGATATGGCTTGGGGTTCAAGTGGTCCTCAAGTCTGCACGTCAGAACGTCAATCTGCTCTGTCGGAATTACGACTTTTTCAACCAAGCTTGAAAGCAAAGTCATGAGGTCTTTCAGCAGCTTTGTTTGATCCGCATCTTTCGCCTCGAATGCCTTGTTAACCTTCTGAACATCTGTCAGAATCGGTCTCAAAAAAAGCAAGTACCCCAGATTGATCTGGTTTTCGTACATACCATACCTCTGCCGCATAGCACTTTTCAGTGCGCCTTCAATTCGGTCCACTGGTCTACGATCCTCGATACGGCTATTTCGAGGGATAGCCATCGCGTCCTGCACGCTTGCACAATCTTCAGTGGTTCATCGCCGTCATTCATCAGACCGTAGAGCTTCTTGTACGCCATTTGCCAGGCAGGGGATCTTGCGAACCAGTTGTACGTTTCGCTTATTAGGTATTCTAAGATTCTCGGCAATGCTTCCGCCGTAGCAGCAGACGCAGCGTATCAGTACGAGGTGGGGAGCCTCAGCTTTCAACTTCCGATGAACGCCATTATTGATCCCCGTCATAACGCTAGCATTGTCTGTCCCTACGCCTCTCATCCTTTCCAGTTTAAGACAGTACTCCATCAGAGTGGATTTCACGGCCGCCACAATTCCATCTGCCGTGCACACTTCCAAGGTGCACAAGTTAAGGAATGTGGTCATGATCCTTGACTTGGTGACACTGTGATAGATGATAGAAATGGCAAGGAATTTTGTGACACTGATGTCGGTCGACTCATCTATGATCAAGCTGTAATAGCTGTGCCCAATGTCCTGTGCCAGATCCGCCTTGAAGTGTGGGCCAAGAACGTTCTTAATCACGGAAGCGCACTTGGAGCGGTGCATTTGATACGCTCTTGCAGCTTCGCTGTCAGGAAACGACTTCTTATAGAGTTGGCACAAGTGATCGGCAGTCATAATTGAAGAATGTTCGGCGATAAATAGAGCAGTTCTGCCCTCAGCGGCATTCCCTGGTTGGACTTGCCTTTTTGTAGTGAAGCCCAGTTGCTTCTGGATCGAAGAACTGCCAGCCAGTTCCCTATGCTTCTTGGTGTTCGCATGACAGCCGCAGTGCTTGCACGCCGCAACTTGTTTTCCATCAGCAGACGCTTTGCACTCCAGCCATTTGCTGAGTAAGGGATCCTTTAACCACTCCGTCCTGAACTTCTGCGAATATACCACTTTCGGCATAACTCAAGAGGAAGGGGAGTCAGGTTACACGGAGAATAAACAGAACCGTTTTTCGACACAAAGCAGTCGGACGTCTTCCTTTGTTCTCTGCAACTTCGAACGCAAAAAAACAACTGGGTGGCTACTTCGCCAATCGCCTCGCTTCCCACCGGGACTACAGGCGCCCCCTGCCGCTTGCGGTGCAAACAGTGAGCCCGCTCCCTGCACGATAGCGGACTCACTGTTTGCACGGCAAGCGGCAGGGGGCGCGCAGAGTCCACAGATTGGTGCATCGCAGCTCGTCCGTTATTTATTACTTAGAAAGCGATCGCCGCTTTGAAACCTCACGGATTTGTTTGTCTGAGATAGGCGGAGCAAGTGAACAGGAGCCTCTGAAGTTAAACAATTTCTGCATTTTTAGAGAACACGGAAATGGTTTCTTGCAGGGCGATTTTGAATCGGTCCACTGCGTGAGGTATCCGCCAGAAACCCGCTATGTACAAAAATGGCCCGTCAGAAAATCCGCTAGCCGCTAGACTGATTTTTTTCCCGTCAAAATAAAATAAAATCCGCCAGACTTAGCGGGAAATCCGCTAAATTGGCATCACTGGTTGCTATCTGCCTGGCGGTCCACTCCGGGTGGGGCCCCTGTGGTGTCCTGGGATGTAGGTGGACCGGGGCAGCTGCTGGAGGCGTTGGTGGAGGTGTGGCAAAGCGGTCTGCAAACCGCTCAGCCAATGCCTTTTCGCTGATGCCCAGGAGGATGGCCACCGCAAGGACAGGTTGATTTGCCGCAGGTCCGTTGATGAGGGACCGGAGGATTCGCCACCCGCGTGTGCTACCTCTGGCCTGGCTGATGGAGCGGCAGATGCCCTGCCAGCTCTGCCTTCTGCGACGGTTGGCGTGTCGCCGGCAGGCTGCATTGACCCTGTTGAACAGGGTACGATGCTCAGGGCATCGGCTTCGCAGGTATCGCCGCTCTGCCTGGCGCCGGGCAGCTCTCAGGTTGAGGTGGCAAAGATCTGGCATTGGCTGTGGCATTGGCAGTCCGCGGTGCAGCGGTGGTGGCGGAAGCCTGTCTGCTGCTCAGCAAAGAAATGTAGCTGAGCAGCGATCCATTCCAGGCGCACCAGAGCCACTCTCTCCAGCACCTTGCAGACTGCAGAGGTGAGGGAGACAGGCCTATATGACGAGACCGAAGTGGCAGGTCGACGGGGCTTTAGAATGGGAACCACCACCGCTGTCAGCCAGTCTTGAGGCAGGACCCCACTGCTCCAGACGTTGTTGTAGAACTCCAGGAGTCGTTCTCGCTGCGGTGCGTCAAGGTTTCGCAGCATTTGGCACGTTATGCCGTCGGCTCCTGGAGCACTACGCAGACGTGTGTGGGCCAGCGCTGCCTCCAGCTCGTGCATGTGAATGGGCTCGGCGCACAGTTCGTCAATGAGCACGGCTGTTGTCCCGGTGCAGTGGGCTCCCCGGAGGGCAGGCTGCTGTCCCAGCGTTCGGGTTGGCGCCCCTGGCTGTTAGGGTCGCTCGGCAAAACGGTCGGCCAGCCGTTCCGCCAGGGCACGGACGGTGATTGCCAGGGCGACCGCCGCCGAGAGAACCTGGTGCAGAGCTTGTGGTGTGGCCAGCAGGGATCTCAGGAGGCGCCAGGCCCGGGCCCCGTCCGCGTTGCGGCTGATGGCAGAGCACACTCCTTGCCAGCTCTCCCGTCGCCTGCGTCGGGCATGGCGGCGGCACACAGCGTCCATTCGGCGGAAGGCAGTCCACGCCTCCGCCAGCAATGTGCGCATCGCCTGGCGCTCACGCCTGCGCCTCTCCGCTCGCAGCCGTAGATGCTGCATGTCAGGGACCGGTTTACCCTCCTGGATCGTGGACTGCATGGTGGCCGCGTTGGCGCTGTCGGCGATCAGCCTGATGAAGTCGCCGTCGTCCGCAGGTCTCCGGCACAGCTCTCGGAAAGCCACCCAGTTGACGGTGCGGCACACCCTGCTCCTGGGGGCCCTGCCATGGAACGGTGACAGGAGGAGGGGAAGGTGGTCTGATCCCCAGGTGTCTGGCAGTGGTTTCCAGCTGTACCGGCAGTCCTCGGTGACCAAGCTCAGGTCGATCGCCGTCTGCGTTGCTCTGGTGCCCCTTCGGATGAAGGTTGGAGCACCAGAGTTCAGCACCCGCAGTCCGAGCTGGTGGATGGCGTCCAGGAGGTCTCTCCCACGGGGGTCGCAGCGTCGTCCTCCCCAGGCCGTGTGATGCGCATTGAAATCACCACACAGGAGGACGTCCCTGCCCAAGCGCTGCACCAGTCCCAGCAGGCTGGAAGGGTCCCAGGGTTGGCCAGGTCGCACGTATACGCTGGCCATGGTAGTGTCGGCCCCGCCCGTGCGGACTCTCACCGCACAGCATGCCAGGGCTCCTCTCACCAGGTCTGAGACGTCCACCTCCGCCTGGGCCAGCTCCCTCCTGACGTAAACAGCACACCTGGGGGCAGCTTGCAGGTGGCTTGTATCAAGGCAGGGGGCTTCTTGGGCACAGGCGGTTCTGCTGCCGTACCCGGCATACCCTGGTAGTCGGGAGGTGTTCTGGGTTGGCATATCCCCGCAGGGGCGTCTGCTCGAGCAGGCGTTTGGTGTGTGGCGACACCACGGACCCGAGCCAACGGGGGGGTTTCGACCCCCTCCCACGTGTCGCCGTGCGTGGCTTAGCCGTGTCCGGGGAAAAGGGGATCCTGGGGGTTGAGCCGACGCCGGGTGATTGGACCTTTAAGGCCCCCCGGAAGAGGCAACACACCCCTTTGGCCCCGGCTTCACGTAGACGGCACCCCTGGGCTGACCCACCCAGGGGAAATCGGCAGTCGCCCTTTCCTGTCCTCCTCTTCAATCTTCGTCTTTCTCTCTCACTTTCAAGCTTTCCTGTCTTCTTATCATTTCCTTTTACTTCCGATTTTCTGGGCGGCAAGGGTTAACCTTGTGTATGTGCTCTCCCTTGGGCACGTTATATTGGGTTATAGCAGCTATGTATAGCTGGCGTCTGCATGTGCTATTATGTATACACTGTAGCGTCCCCTTGTTGGGCTTGGTGGTGGGTGGCTACCATAGCTGCTGAATTAACAAATATTTGATGGGTACTCATTTTCCTCCCCTCCCTGATCGCTCTATGAAAAGAGGGCGCACCGAAGTGACACCAGACTTTCGAGCACCACACATAGACAACTTTACCCGGTATCATGTCATCCACAGTGAAGATACTGACAAGCCAGCAAGAGGCATCTCCCCTTTTCTGGTGGCTAAATGCCTTGAACAAACCCTTGGACTAGGACATAAAGTAACTAAAATGGCAAGCGGGGACCTCCTCCTCGAAATTTTCAGCAAAGCCCAACATGATAAACTTTCAAGCCTTCAAACCTTTGGAGACACTCCCATAACTGTAACTGAACATAAATCGATGAACACAGTCCGCGGTGTAGTCAGTGATGATGACCTGATCGCCCTTACCGAAGCCGAACTACTGGACGGCTGGAAGGAACAAAATGTCATTGATGTAAAGAGAATTAAGATCCGTAGAGATGACAAGGAAATCTCCACAAAGCACCTCATCCTTACTTTTGGCTCGAGCAGGCTTCCAGAACACATTGAAACAGGGTACATGAAAATTCGTGCCCGTGCCTACATCCCAAACCCCAGACGATGCTTCAGATGTCAGAAGTATGGCCATGGATCTTTGAGCTGCCGAGGGCGACCAACCTGTGCCAAATGTGCCGATCATGACCATGCTGCCGATGACTGCAACAACACACCCCACTGCGCTAATTGTGACGGTGGGCATGCCTCTTACTCTCGATCTTGCCCTGCATGGAAAAAGGAAAAGGAAATTATAGCACTGAAAATTAAAGAAAATATCTCTTTTAAGGAAGCTAGAAAACGTTTTTCAATTGTGCATTACGCTACTTACTCTGATGTGACACGCCAGGGGGCAGTGTCGCAACAGACTCTGGCTACCGCTCAAACCCCACACAGGGGTTCAGCGGTGTTACAACCAGCCCCCATGGCGGGTGCGGCTGTTGCTGCCCTGCCATCAACTAAGGGCCAGCGGCCTAACAGCCCAGCGGTCCAAGCGGCCCCGCCTCGCGAGGTGAGGTCGCAACTTCGTCCAACGCCGCGCATATCGCGACGATCCAGTGCTTCCCAGGAAGCAATGGATACCACTGTGGCCACATCGACACCGTTGGTGTCGAAGGATCGGCGCAGCTCTCTTGAGCGAGCCGCAAAAGAAAAGCAACGAGTCAAGGCTCCAGAAAAGGGACCTTGACTTAATAATTTCGTATACAGAGTGCTTTCCCCCCTCTTCCCTGAAATGGCGACGCAGATACTCCAGTGGATTGCTAGAGGCCTTCTGCATAATCTAGATGATGTCAAAGAATTAATTACTAAGTTTAACCCGAAAGTACTCTGTATTCAGGAGACACACCTAAAACAACGAAATAGTAACTTCTTAAATCAATATGTAGTATATCGCAAAGATCGTGCTGACGACCTTGCCTCATCAGGTGGGGTTGCTATAATAGCAGTAAGGTCCGTAGCGAGCCAGCAGCTACAGCTTAGAACTACCCTCGAGGCAGTGGCCATCCGTGCCATCATGCTTAATAAGCTGACGACTATATGTTCTATTTATATTCCTCCTGGTTGAAGATTGAACAAGAAAGAATCTGAAGGATTGATTAACCAGCTCCCACGTCCATACATCCTGACTGGCGACTTTAATGCACATAACCCGCTCTGGGGCGACTCTCGATACGATGCGAAGGGACGCCTAAAAGAGCAGTACCTCTTGAACTCTGGTGCGTGCCTTCTAAATAAAAAAGAGCCGACATTTTACAGCACAACACACAACACGTACTCTGCCATAGACCTAACAATCTGTTCCGCAGACCTTCTACCTTGTTTAGAATGGAGTGTCATTAAAAATCCCTATGGTAGCGATCACTTTCCAATTTGCATCAAAACATCAGAACATTGTAACATACCACACAACCCTCAGTGGAAAATATCGTCTGCAGATTGGGAGAAGTTTTATCGACTGACTCACTCATGTGCCCCGAAATGCCTTCGAAGGTCTCAGTATAGACGATTTTGTGGTCCGTTTCACTGCTTTCATGGTTGATGCTTCATTAGAATGCATTGCAGTAACAAATGGTGTCCCGAAGAAAAAGCGCGTGCCATGGTGGAATGAGCAATGTCGGAGTGCACGGAAGAAACAAAACAAAGCATGGGGTTTGCTTAGGCAGTGCCCAACGGCAGATAATCTCATAAATTTCAAGAAAGCAAAATCTGAGGGGAGGCGGACTCGACGCGTTGCAAAACGAGAGAGCTGGGTAAAATATGTCTCAAGTATAAACTCCTATACACAAGAAGTAAAAGTATGGACCCGTCTCCGGAAGTTATTTGATAGGCACCCAATTTCCCTGCCTTTGGTTGACGGCCAAGGGAACAGTCTTGAAGACCAGGCCAATGCACTCGGAAAACATTTTGAGTGCACTTCGAGCTCGTCACACTACTCGGCTGACTTTCAAAAATATAAGGAAATAGCAGAAAGAACAGCGCTAAACCGCAAGGGTACTGGAAATGAACCGTATAACCGTCCCTTTGGCATAGCTGAGTTCAGAGCTGCCCTGAACAGCTGTCCGACGACATCCCCCGGAGCTGACAGGATTATCTACGCAATGATAAAGAACCTCCACCCTGATGCGCAGATGGTGCTGCTGTCACTTTACAACATCATCTGGACGACAGGACACATTCCTGCAACATGGAAAGAGGCTATTGTAATCCCTGTGCTAAAACAAGGCAAAGATCCATCTTGTGCGGCGAGTTACCGCCCTATTGCACTGACTAGCTGTTTGTGCAAGTTATTTGAAAAGATGATCAATCGCCGGCTGTTATACTTTCTCGAAACAAACAAGTTACTTGACCCACAGCAGTGTGGCTTTAGGGAAGGCCGTTCCACGACTGACCATCTGGTTCGTATTGAGGCATACATCCGTGATGCCTTTGTCCATAAACAATACTTCCTTTCCGTGTTCCTCGATATAGAAAAGGCTTATGATACTACCTGGCGTTATGGAATCTTACGGGACCTGTCTGCAATCGGTATTCGTGGCAGTATGCTCAATGTGATAGAGAGTTACTTAAGTAATCGCACGTTTCGTTTCAGAGTAGGTAACTCCCTGTCCAGGCCTTTTATTCAAGAAGCAGGAGTACCACAAGGTGGAGTGCTTAGCTGTACCCTTTTTGTCATAAAGATGAGTTCTCTGCAATCGTATATCCCGCGAAACATATTTTATTCCGTATACGTTGATGTTCAGATAGGATTCAGATCTTGTAACTTAGCAATCTGTGAGCGGCAAGTACAGCTGGGACTGAATAAGGTGTTATCCTGGGCAACTGCGAATGGATTTAAACTAAACCCCCACAAAAGTTCCTGCGTCCTTTTCTCCAGAAGGAGAGGTTTACACCCAGATCCCGACATTCATCTCCGGGGTCAGCGCTTACCTATAAATCTAGAGCACAAGTTTTTGGGAATAATTCTAGATGTTAAGCTGACGTTTATACCACATATGAAGTATCTGAAAGGCAAGTGCATACAGACCATGAACATCCTAAAGGTATTGTCCCGCACAGCATGGGGAAGTGATAGAAAATGCCTCATGAACTTATATCGAAGCCTTGTACGTACGCGCTTAGACTACGGTGCCATCGTTTACCAGTCTGCCACACCAAGCGCCTTGAAGATGCTGGATCCTGTGCACCATCTTGGTATTCGGCTGTCTACAGGGGCATTCAGAACAAGCCCCATAGAAAGCCTGTATGTCGAAGCAGACGAATGGTCACTACACTTGCAAAGGGCCTACTCATCCTTCATGTATTTCTTTACAGTAAACGCTAACAAAGAACATCCCACATATTTAACTGTGAATGACTTGTCCAGCTCTGACCTCTTCCGTAACCGGCCTAGGGTCAGAGAACCGTTCTCGTTGCGCGTGAGAAAACTGGCTGAAGAAATATGTATGCCACTCGTTGAACACCATCTAATGGCCCCCTATATAGGTCTTCCGCCATGGGAGTGGCAGGTGATAGATTGTGATCTGTCTTTCGTAGAAATTACGAAACATGCACCAGCTGCGCACATTCGCATGCACTTCATGGAACTTCGACATAAGTACTCTTGTGCTGAGTTCTACACTGATGCATCGAAGTCTAATGTCGGCGTTTCGTATGCAGCAGTTGGCCCATCCTTTTCAGAATCTAATGCGCTGCATCCTCAGACGAGTATTTTTACGGCGGAAGCGCATGGTATACTCTCTGCTGTAATGCACATAAGAAATGCGAAGCTAAAGAAGACGATTATCTATACAGATTCCTTAAGTGTTGTCACTGCTCTAAGGTCACTACAGAAACAGAAAAATCCAGTCCTGAACAAACTCTACTTTATTTTGTGCAGTATGTACGCTGATGGACAGCATGCAACCATATGTTGGGTCCCCGGACATAGGGACATTGAAGGCAATGTGCTTGCAGATAAAATCGCAACTTCGGTAACTGCAGACATGTATACATCATCCACAGCTGTTCCCGCCATAGACCTAAAACACTTTGTGCGCAAGAACTTAAGAAGTCACTGGCAGAGCTTGTGGGACACGAAAACATCAAACAAGCTCCACCTAGTCAAACCAATAATTAAAAACTGGCCACCTACTACTAGAGAAAGACGGATTGACATCATCTTCACGCGCCTGAGAATAGGCCACACATTTGGTACCCACTCGTATCTGCTGAATGGAGGGGACCCTCCAGTCTGTATTAAATGTGGCTCATCATTGACTGTCCTACATGTCCTAGTGGAATGCCGTGAAATGGAAGCGCAGAGGAAAGAGCACTTCTTCTTAGCATACAACCGCAACATACCACTTCACCCAGCATTGTTCCTTGGCCAAGAGCCTCTGTTCGACACCAAAGCTGTTTTATGTTTTCTTCGGGATGTACAAATATTACATGTAATCGCTCAGACAAGCACGCAGCACAGCCTCTCACGAGAGGCTCCTGCTGCTGCAATTACTTAAATTAGCACGGGCCTAGTGGCCCTTGGATGCAAGGGCCTACATAAGGCAGCAGTGCTTGCATGCATGCAGGTTCGCGCTGCCTCATTTTACATTATTATTTAATCTCTACACATGCCTTTTACTTTTTATCATTGTACTCCACAATTTTCTTGGTCGGACCCGTAATCATCGCCATACTTTTATTA